>VWZN01012595.1:118822-138274 GCA_013396955.1 Regulus satrapa | reverse complement strand
TGCCGACGGGCGCGGGGCGGCCGCGCCCTGCGCGACCTGCTCAGGGCGCTGGAGCTGCTGGAGCTGCTCTGCGTCAACCTCCTGCTGTGCCCCTGGCGCCGGGAGATCCGCTCCCTCAAGGTACGGCACTGCCGCACGCCCCGGGGCTACGAGGCCGCTTCCCCGGGCCGGGGCTTGGCGGCGGCGCTGGGAGGTGGAGCGGGGCCGGGGCAGAGCCCGCCCGGGACGGGGAGCGGGGCCGGGGCAGGACTGCTCACAGGTGTTCATTGGCCTGCACGGGCCTTGTCCTCGCTGGGGCCGGCAGTGCTGGGCAGCTCTGGGGTTTGGGAACAGAGCCCTCGTTGTGGTGAGACAGCAGAGAAGGTAAAAGCTACTCTGAAAGGCTTTGCCTTTCGTCACACCAAGCTCTGACTGAAATCTGCCTATAAGCAGGGCTGGTTTTAGCAGTGGCCATCTCCAGTGGCTTGGTGCCAAAGGCCATGTGAGCCAATGCCTCTCTAGTCCCTGATCCCAGCTCAGAGCCCGGAGCTGGTGGAGAGAGCAGGGACAGCCCCTTGGGAAGGGGAAATGCTGTTGGTTTTTGCCGCAGGGTGGTCACGGTTACCCCACTTCCCCAGCACGCCGAACGTGCCTCCGTGCCTGGAAGGAGCAGCCATCTTCACCCATCCCAGATTTAAACAGACTCCCCAAACACAAATGTAAATATACTGCCCGTGCTTTGGCAACAGGTGCTGCTGAGGAAAAGCCTTTTTTTAAAATTTGCTTCTTCCTGCACTTAGGTTTCACCTGTGGATTCTCAAACAGCTGTAGTTTCCTGTTCTTATTCATCTCCCTAAAACAGGGCAAAGCATAAGATTCAGGTTTGCACTTAGTGGGTTCTGCTTGTCCTAACACTGGAATCCTAGGCTGCATTAAAATTAAACTTTGAAGACCACTGTGAGTGACCCAAAGTGTAAGACAGCCTGCTGCAGGCCTGAAATAATTCTACTGGAAGGCACAAGTTGGAGAACAACTAGGACCTTGTGCATGTACAAATCTGATTAAAGCTACTGAAATATTTGGAATAGTATTTCCCATGTCCTGCCTCTCACCTGCTCTGATGTCCCTGCAGTGGCTGCAGCTGCCCCCCTAGAAGGAACAGGAGGTGAGGAGTGCAGGGCACTCTTGACAGATGTATCTGAGAATTACACTGTGGCCATTCTGGGGGCAGGTTTTTTTCTCCTGAACCTCCTGCTCGTGACTCTGATGCTCAGGGGTCAGCCTTGGTCTGGCCCAAGCTGGGCAGCCTGAGGGCAAGGCTGGAAGTCAAGACAAGACTCTCCTGGAAATCCTGGCTTCAATTTCCACCTCTGTTCTCTTCTGACTTGCCAGGAGTTGCCCAGCTCAGAATAGTCTTTCCTGTCACAGGGTTTCAGACAAAACCAAAAACTGCTTCCAGGTTACAAACCAGGCCTCATGCCTGGGGGCTTGTTCTAAAACCAAGCAAACATGGAACAGTTTTTGAAGTTGTACAAGCAGCAGCATTTTATTGGTGCTTTGCAGACAGTGTGCAAAGAGAGGTTTGGACAATATTTCTGTTAAAATAGTCTCTCTTTAGAAAGGTGCTTTCAAAAAATTGCAGTTTAATTCAAGGGTATCAAAGTTCACAGCAGGAGTCTGAAGCATGGAAAAATAAAATATTACAGACTCATCACCAGTTCAGAAATGTGATTCACAGTGAGTGCATCATGTCTGTTTCTTTAGGAAAAGACCTCAGCGATTAATTCTATGAACCTCCTTTTGTTTAAAAAGATTAGGTTCAGTAGAACAAGGAAGGTTTATTTCTGAGTTTCTCTAGTTTGACTAAAATTATTTCCTTACTCTCTTCCTTTTTGAATACTGGTACTCTTAGCCAAGACCCCAGCAGGTTTAAAGTGGCACAACTTCACTGAAACTGATGCGGTGTAGCAAAGCTGCAATGCTTGAGAGGCTGCCACAGTAGTGCTGTTAGAAAAGCCTCACTCACTGCAATTCAAAACTCAGACTTCTAGATTTTCGTTTTTTGAAAGCTGTAAGAAAGTTTTGAAGTATTTTTGATCTTTAGGAAATCAACTCTTTCACATTTCCCTGCGCCCACTTCCCAATGTTCAGCAGCTTTTCCATGTTGTGTCCTGTTCCAGACCTTCACCGGGAGTTTTGTGTACTACATCCAGCCAGTGCTGCCAGAGGACATTGTGAAAGCGCTCCTGGAGAAAATAGGTTATGTTGCAACTACAGCGACAGAGTTTTCACTGGTCGAAAAGAGAAACAATGAGGAAACGAAGCAGACTGCATTTGAGATATTCCTGGCCAGAATTGAGTGTGAAGCCATCCTCGAGATGACAAATGAAGAAAAACATGGCAGTTTGGAGAAGAGCCTGCAGCAGGGAGCACAAACACATCAGCATCGAGGAGAGGATGAGGAAGATCAGACACCCCAGAGAGGAGACGCTGAAAGTCCCGGGAAGGAAGGGAACAGAGAGACACCTTTGTGCCTCGCTCCCCAGCAGAAGCGTTCAGCTGCCTGTGCTGCATCCTTTGAAGCTGCTGGGAATCCGAGGATCACAGAGGACGTGGCTCGGGCAGCAGCTGCTGCATCCCCCGGCAGCCTCCGGGAGCACCAAAGGCGAGGCACCAACAGTGCACGTGTGCTGGGCAAGTGCTCAGACAGCGAGGAGTTCCTGATCCAATACAGTGACATCGTCATAGCACAGACCCCCATCTTCAGGGAGAATCTCTCTGCAAGGGCTTTGGGAAAGGAGCCGAGAGCCAGGCTGAGGGAGCAGCGTGCCTTGGCAGGGGCAGCCCCGGGGCCGGCGCCTCTGTCCCCTGGAGCCAGCGGCCCCCCAGCCTTTGCCGTGTTTGCTAACAGCTCCTGGGACTGCAAAACCACCTTGGAGTTTGAAGCTCCAGGAGTCCCAGAAGGATCGATTGAAGCAGAAATCAGTGATGCCATCAATTGCATAGACCCAGCCCCTGGTGATGAACCCACTGAGCTGAAGTCTCTGCCCTACGAGGACTTTGCCCCAAACTGCAGCGTCCCCAGGGAAGAGGACGTTTGTGAGCTGTCTTTAACCTTCACAGAACTACAAATCAAGGATGCTCAGGAAGAACTTTTGTATCCAGTAGAGGAAACAGGCCAGCCTGAGGCAATGGCGTATGCAGGAACAAGTGACAGGCACGATAGAGAATGCAATCGCTCCCAGATAAAGCATACATACCAGGCTGATGCTGAGCTGCACAAGAGGGCAGCTTCACACACTGAGCCACCTTCAGGTGTGTGCTCTAGTGCTGGGCACACGGAGGATTCCACTGCTGGTTCTGACAGCAAGAGACTCCTCACAGCTCCTGCTGGGGCACACCCAGCTTCTGAGTGCTCCAGGCACGTCCGAGAGCCCCCCAACCTCACCTACATCCCCCCCCAAAGCTTTGATGTGCGGCCCTCACACGGGGGCAGGAGCAGCACAGGGGGCAGGAGGAGCCTGGTGCAGCCTGCAGGTGGCTCTGCTGGAGGCAAGGAAGGGAACTGTAATTCCCAGGAGCCTGACACCCAGGAGCCTTATGTCATCATTGACAGAACGGACCAGGCAGTGCAGGGCCATCACCCCTGAGTCTGTAGTGCTTTATTTGTAATGACCGGGGGGGATTGTCCTCTCACCTGTGGCCTTCATCCTGTTGTCAGGGAGATGATTTGCTTTGTCAGAACAGTTCTTAAAGAACCAAAACCCCATCACTGCTTTGGGGCAGTAAATAGCAAGAGTTACACAAATTCTTAATGGTTCCTTTTACAAGGAAGCCTCAATGGTCACCTTTATAAAGGGTAGGCAAACTTCTATAAATTTAGATCCATTTAGTTCTTCAGTCAGATTCCTTCTGGCTCTTCTTAATGCCAGACAGGTTTCTTCAGCTGGGCATCCTACTTTTCTTTTTTCCCTTCACAGACCTCTTCCTGGAATACTCTTCTGGTACAAGGTAAGTTCTTCTAAACTGGAAGACCCAGCTCTAGAAATGCCTTATTGGAGTGTACTCTTGTAAACTCTCTGCATTCCTTGGAAGCAGTGTGTGAGCTAATCTTCCTCCCGAGTTCAGTTGGAAACAGGTTTAGAAAGTTTGATGACATTCCTTGAGCTTTAAAGAGGGAAGCAAGTGTGTGAACACTTGGTTTTGTAGAGGCATTAACCTGTGTTACAGGTTTAATATCTGCCTCCATTTGTTACCAAAGTGTTTTGTGGCCACAATTTCCAAGAGAAGCCCTGAGCATTGTAACTGTTCACTGCCACCAGCAGAGAGATGTCCAGCAATGGCTGCCATTTCCCTTGTCCCTGCTCCTGACACTAAATTCTGCACCAGAAGTTCACAGAATTTTTGTGCAGGCCAGTTCGTCTCACTAAAATGAAGGAAAAAAATCTCATCATTCACCATTTTAGTGGGAGGAAAAAAATCTGCTCAGAGAAGGATCCCAGTGAGCAGCAGAGGCAGGATCAGGGATAATGCTGCAGGTGGGAATGCTGTGTGGGAAGCTCAGGAGTGTTGGATCAGCTGGAAGCTGGGGTCCCAGCACGGAGAGCCTGTGTCACACACAGCTCTGAGTTCCTTTAGGAGACCACACTGCTGCTCCCAGTGCTCCTTCACTCCAAGGGCTGTAAGAGGGTGGTGCCCAGCAGCAGGACAAGGAGCAATGGCCATAAACTAAACCACAAAAAGTTTCAACATGAGGAAGGAGGGGGTTTTCCAGGAGGGGGCTGAGCCCTGGAGCAGATGCCGGGGAATGTCCCTCTCTTGGACATTCTAAACCTACCTGGACATGCTCCTTTGTCATCTGCTCCAGGTGACTGGGTGACCTCCAGAGGTCCCTTCCAGTCCTGTGATACACTCGTTACCTAGAGAGACACTTGAATACTGTTTCAAGTAGCTTTTTCAGTAGCACTGAAATGTGTGCTGGTTTGGGCTGGGGTAGAGTTAATTTTCTTCACAGTGGTTAATATAGGGCTCAGTTTTGAATGCCAGAAATGCCTTTCATGTACAGTTAAAATATTAGCTGAAATTAATTATAATTCACTTTCATCCCCCCAAAAAATTCAGAGGAGCACACATGGATTAGACCATAAACACCTCAGGAACTAAAATATAAAGATCTACTTTTGAACAACTAATGGTTGAAATTCTGGCATCCTCTGATTGCAGCAGTGTAAGAGAAACAGAACTTTGCCCAAGGCAGCACCAGGGGGCAGGACTGCCCTCAGCTCTGGGTGGGGCTCTGAGAAATGGGTGTTAGGAACAAAATGCCTGCACAGGGCTGTGTCCTGACAAGTATCAGTGGCATCCCTTGGGCTGCGAGATTCTCTGTACTAAACCATTAAGTGACACTTCTTGTACTGTGCAAAATGTACGTCTGGAGTGAAATCAGAATTAAGAACAACTGCAGATGACTGAGTTTCAAACGTACAGAACCATTTTCAAATAAATCGTTCTTTTGCACTCTCGGAGAAGAAAAAGGTCTCTAAGTTTAACAGAAGGTTTCAGGAATATTTGGTATCCCCCTACAAAGAAGCTGCAATAAGTAAGATAATTACTTAGCACACAAAATCTTACTTTTAAGCTCAAATTCTAAAGCTTTACAACAGAACAGTAGACTAGCATTCCTGGGATCACAAACTTTAGTAACAACTTAGTACTTCATTAGGAAATGTCTCCCTGTGTCCCTACTTATAAAGTTGCAGTGATTTAGAAAAGAAACAGCTCATCAGGTGGGAGTAACAGGACAGGAGTTGCAATTCCTGACTGGATGGGGTTCTTTCAGTGCAATGGGTTTTAGGCAAACCCCAGTTTTGATGTCCAAAAGCAGCACCAGCAGATACTGTTGAAAAGCTGCATAACTGAATGTTTCTATCCTGCACTAAGTGCCTGACAAATGTCTGTAGAAGCTAGCAAAGTGCTAATGAAGTGCTTGTTCCAGCTCAACCAACCAAAACCAGGAGAAAAATTTGTTCTGTGCTTGTGGGATCATTCCCCGAAAATCATCCAGAAAATCAGTGTGAGAGCAGCCTGAGTGCTGCCTTGAGAGGATTCCCTTGAAGGCAACACCCAGAGGGTAAAGCATAAGTGAAGGGCAACTCAGCACTTCCTTCAACAAGTCCAAGAATGAAACCCCCTCTGGTTTTCTCTACTCTCCAGATATTTACAGGTCATAATAAACTGACTGTGATGCAAACCCAAAAAACCACCTGTGTGTTTCTTTACAAGAAAGTAAAATCAAAGAATGCAAACCACTTAAGAAATCAATTAATTCTCAGATTTTCTTCAAAACATTTAAAAATAATAACAAAAACAGTCTCATGCACCCTGTATTTTCACTATTGCTCAGCTAAGCCAGAGCAGGGCTGGGGATCTCATGAACACAAAATAAGCTCTCTATAAAAAGCTAGCTGAAAAAACCCCTCAGGGCTGTTCTGCAATCACTTTAACAAACTGTTTTGGGGGTTTAAAAAATTTTTTTGCACTGAATTCAGTGGGACTGCCTGTGCATAGTTCTCTTCAGAGCTAAGCTATATTGTGATGCCCTGTAGAGCAGAAAGAACTTTCTGAATTCAATGAAATTGCATTAATGTGGGCAGGATTAGAGCAAAACACCATTTCAAACTGGTAAAATCTGTTTAACAAAGCTACTTCAACTCAATGCACTTCATTTCCTTCCTCCAATAATAAAATAATGAACATCCCACATGTGGTATGAAGTGTGTGAAGCCTGGGAAGGAAGGAGTCCACGCTTTGCTGTGCCTCAGGCACCTGATGTGCCTGGAAAGGGGAACCAGGGAGCAGCACCTTCCTGGAGCCTGTGTCCTGCTCAGGTCCGTGCTGCCCTCACAGCACAGGAGCCTGAGTGGGCAAAAGCCAGAGGGGCACTGAGACCAGCCAGGCCTCAGAACGCCCCTGACTCCTGCCAGGGAGGCTCCACTGCATGGCCCTCAGTGTCAGAGCTGGCAGAGGAATGGTTTCCCTGGGGAGGGATACAGCTGTTCCCACAGAATGTCTGCAACCCTCTGAACCTTTCATTTGGTGCTACATCCCAGGGGATCAAGACTGAACTTTAATCTGACCACGGACATCAAAATTCCAACAATCCAGCCCTGTTGCTGTGAGAGCTTTCCACTACCTACTCTTACCCTTGCCTTCCATACTCTCTGGTATTTTTGTACTTGAATAGAAAAGAACCCCAAGAGCTGCAGCCCTCCTTTCTACTGCAATTTAACTGTTTGGAAATCACAGAATCACTGAGGTTTGAAAATACCTCGGTGGTCATTGAGCCCAGTTTGTAACCAACCCCTCTGTCACCTGGTCCAGAGCACCGAGAGCCAGGCCCAGATTTCCCCCTGGAGCTGCAGGGGGTCACCATGGCTGCAGTGACCCCCTCGGACCTTAGCGCATCCAGCCAGTCTGGCCTCCAGCAGATGCCATTCCCACCCAACGGGATCACCCCCGTTAGCTGAGGGTGAACCCAGTGCCCTCCTCCAGACCAGCAGTGAAGGTGTTCAACAGGACTGCGCCCAGCATGGATCCCATTCCCTCCACTCGAGGCCCAGCCAGCAGCCAGCTCCCATCCCAGCCAAGGAGGGCCCTGGGGCCGCAGCTTCTCCAGGAGATGCCACGGGAGAGCGGCTCAAAGGCTCTGCTGAATTCCAGGGAGACACATCCACGGCCTGTCCCAGCCAGCAGGAGGGCACCCAGGCAGCACCTGCCCCTCCTGCCCCAGGCTGGCAGGGCCCATGCTCTGGGGGCCCTGGAGTCACCCCTGCCCTGTGCTCAGGGGGAGCTGCTGGGCACCAGGGCCAGGCTGACAGCTCTGCAATAAACAAATCTCCCTGGGGGGGGTTCACCCAATGTACCCCAAGTGGGTTATCAAGAGAAACCGCACATAACCCTCCCTCAGAGGGGCATTGTAATAAACAGTTTATTTCAAGATACAAAAAGAGGGTTGTCTTGGGGAAAAAAAAAAAGAAATTAAAGTTACTTCTAGGAAGCAGCACTGAAGTGGGAAATGAGGGAAAAGCCATATTTTAGCTGAACAGAACTGACATAGTAAAGCTGATGGAAAACCTAAAAACACAAAGGGAATCGGCTCATACTCTGTTCCTGATTGGTATCTGATAATTTCAGAGCTGCAAGTCCACAGCATTCTACAAAGCATAGTGCAAAAACAATACCCATTATATTTAAATACTACAAATACCAAATCAGACTTCAGTAAATAATTTTTGATACAACAATCATAGGCTTCTATAAATGGTGTTGTCTGTTGGGTGGGTTCAGTATTTGGTCCCGGTTTTCTTCATACTTCTCTATCATTTTTTGCATGTCATGGTCAGCTCCAATAACCTTGGAAAGAAGAAGATGAACACTGGAAATAACTGACGCCATAACACCTGGTTTCTTTTGAGCAGAACAGAACAGGACTACCAGTGCAGCCAAACTGGGATACTCCTAGGGATCTGCCCAAGCTGCTTTCTGCTGGGAATTTGGCACTCCCTGAAAAGCTACACAGCTGATCCTGCAAGCAATCCCAGTGAACAGCCCCTCAAATTCCACTGCAGAGATGGCAGACCCCACTTTTATGCTATACCCTAACAGCTATCACATTTGTCTGAGTTGTTGTTCTCCAAAGATTCTAAGAAAAGCAGATTTATTTACTTTTACCGCTAAACAATGCTCCTATTATTTAGAAAGCACAATCTTCCACATGCCTAATTTGCTATAATTGAAATAATACTCACAAGGACTGGGCAGGAAACTTCAAACAGTCCACGTTTAATGAGCCACTCTTCGTAGAGCTCGTGAATAGCTTCCAAATATTCCTAGAAAAGAGGCACTGGAATAACACAAATGCCCAGGGATGACACACACATTGCAATCGTTATCCGTTTGGGAAGTACTCAAGAGACACATATAAAAGCCTGCAACACATATTTTCCACTAACAAAGAATAAAAAGAAGGCATCAGAAGGTTTTGAGAAAAATTAATTCCCAGTACAAAGTTAAACTCCAGGAAGGCCCCAAAGACACAGCTTACAGGAACACAGGGCTCTCAGCTCCTTTTAAGATCAAGCAACCATGACTCTCTCCCACAGGTAAAATGCAGTTCAAGATTTTACAGAGAAAAATACAACAAAGTAAGGACAAAAAGGGCAAGGCTGCAAAGAATATGTATGGGAGGCATTTTCTGTGTCAATACATTTCCCTAAAATTCCCAGTTCACTTTCTCATAACTCAATTTCTTCTAAAATCTCTTCTGCCTGCCATCAACTGGTATTTTTTTCTTCGTGGAGACCACTTCACACTGCTCATTCATAACTGCTCCCCTCCTCTTCAGCAGAGCTGCAAAATAACACAAGGGCTCTTCAAATCCATTACAGGAGGATTTATTCTCAAGGCAAAACTTCACATGGCCCAAAATTTAGCTCTTTGCACAAATCTTCAACTGACAATTGCGTCTCCTGAGCCACCCACCCAGAGCTGCAGAGGAAACTGCTTTTCTGTCTGGTCAGGCTTCTTTAGAAGCCTTGTGGCATGAAGGGCCATGCTGTAAATTGACACAGAGAGTCACTGTTCCGTCACCACGGTTTGTTTTAAAGCTGATTCCCAAGTTCACAATTTTCAAGGAGTTGCTTCTTTTCAGCCACAGCAGAGATATTTTTCATGCACAAACATCCTGATGAGAGCAGACAACAAAGTGCCCACGGAAATCTCAGCACCTGCAAGCCCAGGCTTCACCTGGCTGGGAGCTTTTGTGCCATTTAATGGTAAAAGGCAACTGGCTTTTACATCTTAGAGGAGGTTTAACAGTTGATTAATACTGCACCTAAAGTCAGCTACAGTGCAGTGATTACTACAACAGAACACCTGGGAGAGCCAGCGTACATGACAGATCCTTTTTAAAAAATAAATCCAAATTCAATATTCAGTCTGCAGTGGAAACAGCTGCACCAATTGTGGCAATATACTCACAATACAATTTTAGTATTTAAATTGGAATAATTCTGTTTTCAAAGCTCCTTGTAAGCAGATATATCAGAGGAACTCCTTACCAGAGGAATGACTTTTTCCTCTTCCCTGCATCGTGTCTTCAGCCTCTCATAACAAACCTGAGGAGATGTCTGCAAATAAACTGCAGGAAGAAAAATTTTAATAATTATGTTCAAGGATCACCTTGAAAAGCAAAGAAGAAACTCACTTCACAAACTATATAAGGGAAGGATCCTGGCTTTGGTACCACCCTGGACCTCCCCTTTGGCACCACCATGAATCAACCCAGGACCCCCCCCCCCCCCCCAAGCCCAAGCTCTCTGATGTCTTCACTTTTATACTGATTAGTGTGTTTATTTATGAGCCAAGAAACAATGATTATTTTTTCTCCCAGAATGGAAACCCACCCACAAACACAGCCCTCCAGACCCCTGAAGATGTTGTTACCTATCAAGTCAACTGAGACATCAGTGTTGCTCTGGATCCAGTCATACCATTCACTTAGGACAGCATAATCCACCTCTGGCATTTTTCCACTGAACAAACACAAGAGGCATCACTCACTGAGCAGCATGCAGAGATCAACTCCAAACTCCCATTTTGCTCACCTGACCAGAATCCCTCCCCATTTGCTCCAAAATTTGTGAAAAGAGGGCCAACGTTATGCCAAACCAAATCAAAGGCCACAAAAAACATTGTTTATAAAATAGAAGGACCAATTATTTTCTTTTATTTTCTTTTTTTTTTTTTTTTTAAAGTATGGAATGGTATTTATTGCTCAGGTTCCTTACAGAAGCCACAGCAAAAGGCAGCAAAAATAAAATGTCAATGTGTCAAAAAAATTTACTCCCACTGAGAAATTATTGTAAGAAATATTTGTGGAAAGAATAGTGAAATATCCAATATACTTAACTGGAACTCTGAACTCAGAGCACAGAATGTTGAAGACAAATGTCCCAAAGATATCTCAGCAACAACAATAAAGTATCAGACAAGTCAAGTAAAAGGGAGTTACTGAGGGCATGTTAAGAATCACATACAATGTTTTTATTAGTGTATCGATTTTCACTTATTACCATATTCCTGATTGTCAAATATTACTAACTTTACAGTATCCTCTCTTCAAAACTGGTGACAGTAACACATACTCCATTTCCTAAATACTTTTGCATTAAAAAATAGAAACATTTTTTAAAAAGATGGAGCTGGGAGATTCCTGTGCTCTCCAGCTGAATGATTAAGACCAGTTATGCCATTTTAAATAAGACTGAAGAAAAATATTCCACAGATTTCTAAACTAGTCCCCTGGCAACTTGCTTTGATCACTTGCCAAACTGAGCAAAAGTAATAAGGATATTTCCATAAGTATGGAAAAAGGCAAAATCCCTGTTTGTACCACCTCCCCTCTCGACCTGCCATCCAGAAATGGGGTAACACTGGTCACTGCTGCTCGTCACACATCAGCTCTGGCGAGCAGGGATCTACACCAGCCAAACTCTGACCGTGCTGCTTTTCTCCAGGAGAGACGGGGGAAGCAGCAAGATTGAAAGAAGCTGGAAATAAGAAAAAGCTCCACTGCTCTTACCCCAAGGACAGCTACATCCAAGTCAATTCTGCACTGACCTGCCCTGCAGACAACACACCTTTGCTTTCCCTAGGTAATCCTGGGAGGACTCTGGCTCAAGATCCATAAAGATACAGGGAATATAAAAGGCAGAAAATGGTGTTTAAATTTCCAAAATTTCCTGACATTTGACTCCTACCAAGTCATGTTTTTACTGCCTAAGTCCAACATGAACAGAGCGAGCTTTTTATCCTAACTAGTGATGGATTCAGAGGGACAGTGAACTGCAGTGCTCACCCACAGCACACCTTGCACACTCAGGTGCACACATTCAAAACTCACCTAACACAGCCAGACTGACTCATTTTTTAATGTGTCACAAAATAGCTACTTTCCCACATTCCTCAATTATTCCTTGTTTTATTTATAATCCTTTCACACATTCTTTTCTTTTGGCTTGCTGTTGGTACTATCAGCTGCCTTCTAGCTTGCTGTAACAAAACAAAGCCAATGCCTTTTTTCCAGGACTTGAAAAGTTCTGAAGCCACAAAACATCTTAGATGCCCTTAAAATTGCTGTTCTTATTAAATAAATTCACAGAGTTGACACAAACTGATTTAGCCTCATAGCAACTAAGTCTTTGGGAAAAAAGCACTTTGTCTACAATGAAAAGAAGTCAGTATCTAAAAATGAGGATTCTCCAGGCTGCTTGCACTGTAATAGTGTGTCTCTCCCCACTTCCAAAGGCATTCCCGTGGTAGAGAGGTGCAGCACAGATGACACCTGGTGGCACAAACTGGGTTTGTCCCTCAAGGCCACTGCAAGAGCCAACAAAACCCATCTGTCACACACATTCCTCGACAGGTCAGCATTCCAAACCAGCAAACAAAACCCTGATATTCCTGCACTATTTCCGGTTGTTTGGGAGGGGTGAGCAATACCTAGGGCAGGTAACAGGTGACTATTCTTTCTTTTCTCACACCCTACCAAGGCTTGCAGTCTGTTTTGATCCTGTCAATCTTGACTCTGAGCAGGAGCACAGGACTTGAGGCCCTGCTTGCACGAAATGCCAACTCTGGATGCTAGACTGGATAACACTGCTCACTTCTCTCCCTCCTACAGCCTCATTCCTTATATCCTTGTGGTTTCTTACCTGTTCAGCATGTGTTTGATTCAAGCAAGATTTGGGTATTCAGCTGGAGAGCAGATAACTTCAATAGATGCTGTCTAAACAACACTGAGTGCTAAACATTCAGAAGCACTGCTGAAAAAGGGGGGAAAGCTTTACAGGAGGTGGGCAGCACACCCCATACCAAACACACTGCCACCCCAACACAGAGCTGGCAGCTTTCACAGGCCCCTTAAATGCACATTACCAAAGAAACTAGTTGATGAATATATATTTTTAAAAAATAATCCAAGAAAGTGAAGTAGAAAGCCACATCCCATACCTCCGATACAGGTTTTCCACAAAAATGTGTTTTGCACTGTGAATTGATCGCTCCATCATCCTTATGGGGGAAACCTGCAACATACAACTCTACTCTTTTATCCAATTAACAATAGAAATGTATTTTATTGTAGGACAAGCATGAAAAGCAGTCCTCATGTTTGTTTCATTTCACACTCATATGGCACATATGAAACAGTTTTCAGATCTTGTGAGAAATAACCTTACTGGGAGGGTGGGAACCACAAAACAAACAAGGACTCCTGATCTTACTCGATTTGTTACTCAGACAGCAGTCCAAAGCTAAGTGCTCAGCACTCAGCTGAGCAGTGGAAGGTAACTCGGGGTACAAAAAAGCAGCAATCTACCTAGGATCTGCAGGAAAATGGGAACTACTGCTCCCCAAATTGCTGCCCAGTCCCATGCACTGCTGGGTCACAGCACAGGGCTGACATCAGACACATTCAAAAAAGAAAACAGGACTTTTGAAAGAAATAACTGCAGCTGACAGAGCCCTGGCCTCAGCCAGCCCAACCCTTCATGTTGGAGCAGGGAGATCCTCTGACATTCTGGGATTTGGCAGAGCAACTTCTCACCCAGGTTTCTGCACATTAACAAAGCAAAAATGGCTCCAGCAAGGCTCAAATGACAAAAAAGCTCAGATTGAAATACAGGGAAATCCTGAATTCTTGAATGAACTTCTTCTCCACAGAACAGGATTTCTATTGTCTTGGAAAAACACTTCTTCCAAAAACCAAATGATTGTATATGCCACTTTCATATCTGGCACCACTAAAAGTTTACCTTGACACAAACTCAGAAAACAGAACATATGAAAAATCAATAAAATATAAGCATGGCATCTAAGATCAGGGAATGGAAGGCAGCATAGAATGTAATGAAAGGTGTTCGAAGGAGAAAAGAACAAAGAAATCTTGATAATAAGGTAGGATGTGAAATTTAATATTAATTTAAAAAAAAAAAAGGAAAAAATTACAAGGAAAAAATATCCAATGTAAACCACCTGAAAAGGCAATAGAAAATGGTAGTGGAAGTATTTTGCATAAACAGAAGAAGCAATGGTTAAATTTGTAGTAGACAGCACAAAGCAGTACTACAAATTCTAACATGAGATTACCTGATGTTTGCAAAGGATCCAAAATAATGAAATTACAGATAAGTCACTGACATGAAATAAGAAATTTATCCAAGCCTAGCTCTGGAGGGTGTGGCCAAACACCAGGATCAGTTAGGGAAGTTGTGAGCAGTCAGGAGGCAGAGGTTTTACACCCGGAGCACACACTGAGTATACTAATGTCTGCACCCCAGAAATTCCTACTCACTGCAGGAACAAAGAATGAACACACAGCATCTTAACTCTTGAATACAAGGTTAAAAGGATTTAGCACTCATAGCCACATCTAATTATTCTTAACATTAAAAGAAGATGTTTCCTTACCATGGGCCTGGTGTGCTGCTCCAGCATGGTCAGCTGGACATAGGTCTGCAGAGTTATCCCCCACCTTGATGCATCCTGATACATTAAGCCCTGGGGTCAGAAATGGAAGCAGGACAGGTGGACATTTGTTAGCACAAACAGCACATCAGGAAGTTGGCTATTTAGGAAGCTTTTGCCCTACAACAGCATTGCTCTAAGAAGTGCACTAAAACAGTTGACTTCAGGTTTGACAAAAATTAAATGATCATTTGCTCTCCACAATGGAGATGTAGAATTATGGCTCTGAGCGTGAGGTTTGCCAGTCAGCAGGAATTAGTTATTCAGCACTGGAACAGTCAGAGCCAAGTAATGAAAAGAAACCTAACTAGTACTTTATTTTTGTGCACTGACAGACTCTCAGTACACCCAGTGCATCCAGAAATCATAGAGGATTCTAGGTATGGTCTAGGCATCAGAAAAGGTGTCCTTTAACACAGGCAGCTGCTCTTCCCAAAGGATCCTCACAGCAGCTCTCAGGTAGCTGGCCCACTTTCTGATTGCTGCAATCCCACACACATACAGAACTTACACACAACAATCAATACTGCACAGCAGAGAAAGGATCTCACTCAAAACCAAAAATATCATTCAGTTCTGTTGGCTGAGGTGACAAGTTTTTAGCCAGCAGCACAGCTTCAGCCCACAGGTCTGACCTTCTCCTTTTTTCCCTGCCAAGATCAGACTTTCCCAGTGCTCCAAGGCTGCTGCTGTGGCGTTGTGCAACAAGTGCCCCACCCCTTTACTAACAATCAGAAAGGCATCAGCAGCTCCTAGGAGGGACAATTTACTGTTCCAGCGGGCCTGTGCTAACACTGACAGTATTTAACCCATGTCAGGGCAAGTACGGTTTGGGGTGTGTCCACACAGCAGAGCCTGAGCACAGATCCCCACCTCAGGCACCAAGGGCTTTCTGCAGGGGGCTGAGCCCCTGCACAGCAGGGCTGAGCTGACAGCAAGGCTGGGCTGCAGCTGGGACCCAGGGACATCCCGGGGACCACAGTTCCAAGGAGCCTCGGCCACCCAAAAGACAACAGAAGCCCTCAACACCCCACTGGGCTGGATTGTCCTCATCGGCAGCAGCCACAGGATCACAAATTCATACAGTTTTAAGGGGTTGGAATGGACCTTAAAGCCCATCCAGTGTCACCTCTGCCATGGCAGGGACCTCTCCCACTGTCCCAGGGTGCTCCCAGCCCCAGGGTCCAGCCTGGCCTTGGGCACTGCCAGGGATCCAGGGGCAGCCACAGCTGCTCTGGGCACCCTGTGCCAGGGCCTGCCCACCCTCCCAGGAAGCAATTCCTGTATCCCAATATCCCATCCAGCCCTGCCCTCTGGCACTGGGAGCCATTCCCTGTGTCCTGTCCCTGCAGTTCCTGAGGAATTGTCCCTCTCTGGGTTCCCTGCAGCCCCTCAGGCCCTGGAAGGAGCTGGGAGCTCTCCACACAACCTTCTCCTCTCCAGGCTGAGCAGCCCCAGCTCTCCCAGCCTGGCTCAACAGGGAGGTGCTCCAGTCCCCTCAGCACCTCTGTGGCCTCCTCTGGACTCATTTCAACAGTTTCATGTCCTCATTGTGTTGAGGTCACCAGAACTGTCCATAGAACTCCAGTCTAAGAACACTAACTCACGGGATCCACCCCGACCTCCAGTGACATCCTTCCCTTCTTTCAAACAGGCACAAACACATTGAGAAACAATTGCCACCCTCAGGGCTTACCATACTGGCAATTGCTTTAATTCACAGCCCAATGGACACCCAGTCCTTGCCAAAACCACATTTTATGCGCAATGTTTTATTACATGCATGTCTTAATTGCAGTAAAAGTTATTTTGCTTTGTGGAGCTTTAGTTTCTGCTGTGTGAGATTTGGATCACAACTTTTGTAGCAGTTTTGCTGGCTGATACAAAGCCATCACACGTGTCTTGATAAAAGAACAGTCACTGCAACTGCAGAAATAATTTCTGCCACTTACCAGGATATTATGACCTCGAACATTCCTCCATTTGGTCAAGGGTTCCTTTAAAACCTGGTTAAAAAGAGTTACTCCATGTTAAACATGTCTTAGATACAAAATACTTAATGTGACCCTACAAGTGTACAACTATTTTTAAGGAATACTTGTGCAGTAAATCAGAATATTCAGGACTTGTATTGGAAAGCTCATCACACTTAAAAAAAAGCACTAAATTCTGTAACACAAAAGGTAATAATGCCAAAAATAGAGAAATGTCAATATCCAATGTCTTCTTAGCATTTTCATTTTTAAACACTGATTAGATTATCTCATAAGTCTGGGGAGAATATTCTCTGGTTTTTCTTTTTTTGAGTCAAAATCAGTGTCATGTAACAGAAAGAAGAGCTTAGCAGAGTACTTAGCATGTCAATGGCAAGTCCGTCCCCTCACATATTAATTTCTCAGAAAGTAACACTTGCCAGGAAAGGAAGAGGATCAGACTGCTACCACATTCATTTTCATTTTATTTTTGTGTTCTAACAAACAAAATGTATTCAAATCCTTTACAAAATGAATCAGAAAAGCTTCTACCCTGAATAGATAAAATCACAAGAGACCTGCCTGGTTCAAACAGGGTCTAAATCTGCATTAATACTGTAGAGTCATGCCTAGGAGAATCTCATCAGCCTGGGAACTTTAGCTCCTTAAAAATGCTGCACTGTATGCAAATTAAAGTCTGCTATCCTTTGGATTAACAGTTAATTACTTCATAAGGACAATTCCTGTTAAATTACCAAATAACATCAGGCAACCCCGCATTTCTATGAGGACTCCTCTAAAATTTATTACCAAATGTGTTGCCAGGTCTGTGAGGGAAAGCAGTAATATCTGTTGTACAAAAACAATTGTTCACTCAAGTTTGACCTTGATTTTGTTTGAAATACAATAAGCCTGCTCTTTCCCTAACCTGGTTCTAAGCAACATGAAATCAAATACCAGATCAGTCAAATCTCCTGAAACAGTTCTAGCAGAATTTCCTTTATTTAAAAAAGGTCATACATTCACTGGGATCGCTGTTAAATGGCGTAGGTACTTTTACATAATAGTTCTTTACTCTGCTTTTACCAGACCCATCTAAGATTTCAGTGGCATGAAATGGCAAACAGGCAAGTCCAAACATGCCCATGCTCTGTGGGTTGCTGCTGTTTTATAGAGGTATACAAAGTGATCCACAGGTTTTACTGATATTTTGGCATCCAGTACATACCACATGCAATCTACATTTCTCTGCTGCAGTTTGACTATAAAAAGTTGGGGTGGTGCCCCAGCAAGCCCTGGCTCAGCCCCTGGTGCTCCCTCCTCACACACCCAAGGACAGGTTGGATCTAAGACAAGCAGCTGCTCAGTGACGGAAATAAGGACAAAAAAATGTGCATCCAGTACCTCAATGCTGGTAGTTTGTGCAAAATAATCCAGGCATGTTGTTTTTCCACTCGCAATGTTGCCCTCGATGCAGATCTGGTGAAAAACAGTCCCTGTGAGACCCACCCTGGGCAGAGCAGTGAACAGTGTGGCAGAAATGCACCCTGCCCATTCCAAGATACCAGCTCCCTACGCTGGGAAGAGATAATTTCACAGGAAGGCACTGGGGATCCTTCTAGATGTTGTGACTCTCCCACACCACCGCTCTTCCCCTCCCTCCTACCCCCACAGCCAGCCCCTGCCCTGCTCCCAGCTTCCTTCCCCCTCCCCAGGCTTTCAGAGGGTCACCAGCCCCAGCCTGCCTCAGAGACCTGACACCCAACTTAAGAGAAGTGCCAGCTGAAGCAATAGTTTCAGCATCCATTATATAGATAGCTTAAACCTTAAGAGGGATCACATTTTTACAGTCAGAAACCTAAACAACTAAAATAAACTACGAGAATTTTTTTCAAGTGTCTTAAAATAATTTATAGCCCAGGGAGTTATATAAAGCAATGGCAAGGTTACAATATGCAACACTGAACCCAAACTGCCACCCGCCTGTCCTGATGTAAGCCCTGAGTTTTACTCCTCACAATTTTTGCACAGATCTCTCAAAATTTTATCACAATTTTCAGAGCTAGACCAGCGTAGCCTTGCACAGAGTAGGACCCAGTGGCAGACCCACCACTACAGTGGCAAAGCTATGCTCTACAGTTGCCAATACACACGCACTCAAAATTATAATGGACTTATAATGAAAGAAGCTGCACTTTTTACTTTGTATTCTGAACAAAATGGAAATACTTACAATTCTCTTTTTAGCATCTTTTTTTATCATATGCTTATCTAGAATGGAAATAAATAACAGTTAAAATCAAAGCAGTCTTCATAACTTATTTATAGTGAGCCTCTTAATGTGAGACCCTCCAGGACATTTTTAGGTTTCCTATGGCTTAATGTGACTATTTTCTTCAAGGTTTTAGGTAATTATTGGGTCACATAAAGACACATTTATGGCACCAAATGCCACAGATTCAGCTGCAGTTCTCTGTCCCTGACACTGCCAAGAGCCCAACCGTGAGTGAGCACTCTTCCACCTGACTTTTGCTACATCTGCTGCTCCTCAGTGGGTTTGCGCAGGGGAGAAACGAATTTTGGAAAGACCAGCTGAGCAGCACCCACTGGCCTCACAGGCCCGGCGGGCTAAGGGTGAGGATTACAGAGCAGCTACAAAGCAAGCATTTTACACCTCAAAACTTTTTTTAACCAAAAACCTGTCCAAGCCAAGCTGAGGTTACGAGACCGTTCACCCACCCCAGCATGACAGGAAGGCACGGACGGGCTCGGCGGTCACCCCCGGTCAGAGCTTCAGTCTGACCCTGCTCCTGCTCCCCCGAAGCCGCTCCCGGCTCCGACCCCGCTCCTGCTCCCTTGAAGCCGCTCCAGCGCATCCCAAGGGCCCGCACGGAGACGGAGACGGAGCCCAGGC
>VWZN01012595.1:100703-114496 GCA_013396955.1 Regulus satrapa | reverse complement strand
GAGGGTGGGGACAGCAGCTGAGGGGAAACGGAGGGGAAAACTGGGTAACAGCCACCGAGGGGAAAACGGGAACAATCGTCGGGGTGAAAACTGGGGAAGCACAACTGAGTGGAAAACTAGGGAACAACCACCGGGAGGAAAACTGGGGAACAACAACCCGGGGGAGACGGAGGGCAACAACCGAGGGGAAAACTGGGGGGAAACAGCCGAGGGGAGACGGGAGACAACAACCAAGGGGAAAAAGGGGGAAGCAGCCGTACCAGTGTGGGGAAACCGCAGGGCTGAGAGCAGAATGGATTTAGTGTAATTCAGGCAGAGCAGCGAGAGAGCAGAACTTGTCACGTTAGTCTTCCAGTGCTTTGTGTTTCACTGTCGATGACCCCTTTTTGGTAAAAAAAGCGCTTTGATTTCGTTTTAAGCTCTTTGCAGAGTGAACTACAGCTGCGGTTTGCATTATCGGCTGGTGCCAGGTTAGGGCAAGAGACAGGTTTAGCCTGTCCTGCATGTGTCAGGAAAGACTTTACTCGTAGTTTATGATGTGTGGCATCAGGCTGTGCATCGTGGCCACTGCACTGCTGTCCCGAACCTTCGGGGCCGTGTTTGTCCCTGACCCTCAGAGGGATGCGCTTGCTCGCCGCTGTGGAGCCCTTGGGCTGGAGAGCTACCCAGAGAGAAAGGCCCTGGGGAGCTGAGCCAGCAGCTGGCAACCAGCCCAGGAGGGCACCAGGCCAGGGACACCTGGCCTGGATCAGCAGCAGTGTGGCAGCGGGACCAGGGCAGTGATGTGCTGTGAGACTTTCTGGAATTTTATGTATAAAATGGCAGCTGAAAGAGTACCCATGTGATAGCGAAGGAGATGGCTCACCCCATGGGGAGTCGATATTTCACATCAAAATTTAGCTTCTGAATAGGAAGTTCATTGATTAAAATTAGGTATTTGACATCATTTTTTGCTAGAAATGATGATAAATCCAAACACTAAGTTTGCTGGAGTTTTAGCTGGAGTTCTGGCAGCAGGTAGTCAAATATCAAGACAGCCCAAACTAGCAGGTCCACAGAGCACTGTTCAGATATTGCAGGCTGTCTCTGGCTATCCACTGTGCTAGCTCAGGGAAGGAAACAATGATATTCCAGCAAAAGAAAGATAAGGAACAGGCAGAAGGAGGCAGAATTGTCTGTATCAGCTGGTGGGGACCATCTCTGAGAGTTTGTGAGACACTGCGGACACTGCCCTGTGACATAGAGACAGGGAACAGCCAGATGTGAGGGTGGCTTTGAGAAGAAAAGCATTCACTCAGGACATCAGGAGGACTTCTGTGGTAAGGAAAGCCTCAGGCTGGGTAGCAGCTGGCCACGGGCTTTATCAGCTCCACCAAAAAATTGCCAGCTACCCCATCCCTCCTCCAGGTACCCGTCACTCACACAGCTTCTGTAGTTTACAAAACCACACATTTATAAAATTACCAGAGCCCAGCTAACCTGGCTCCTTTGGCATGTGTTTTTGTTGCAAACTATAACACACACTGTAATTTCCTTTACAAACTTACAGCCACTAAATGATGGCTTTCAGACAGCCTGGCTTTTTAACATCTCAGAATGATGACATATTGGAAGAATACTGTTCTGGTCATGGGATCAGACTCACCCTTTTGTTGTCATAGAGAAGTACTGATGATGCCTCTCTGGGGTAATAAAAACTGCTCTGTCTTGACAAAACAGGGATTTATCCTTTGTAAGGCCACTCCAGGCTTCCCAAGGGCTTGGCTGGCTAAAATCTAAAATCCCATCTGCCGAGATGCTCCTTGCAGGCCAAGCCCACGTGCTCAGGACGTGGTTTCCTGGCAGATGAGGCAGCAGTAGTTTCTCTCCAGTTGTCTTAGCTTTGCCAGAAGAAACCCTTGAAGACAACAGAGGCCCCAGAGTAAATGCAGCCTGTATACAATTAGAGAAATGCAGTGCCAAATAATTGAAGATGAGTCCAAGTTAAATCTATCATGGTTTAAATCTGTGTTTCATCTTTAGCTTTGTATTTCTCGTCTTGAATGTTTAATTTTTCCTCTAACACAGTGCTAATGTGGGGTGGGGTTGGGTCTGCATAAATGCATGGAAATAATATTCACAGATACACATTTTGAACAGTGTCTTTTGTTCAGAAGCAAAGTAGGGTCCTCATGACTGTTATAGATGTCACATTATTCAGCAGCTTGGCAGTTCCCCAGAAATGCACTTTATTTCTGCAACTCTCAAGCCGTTTTTGAAAATAGCATTTCCACATGGAGAATCTTTAGGATGTTCAGGTGTGATTTTCTCTGGTGCAGTAGCTGTGTAAACTGGACATCCTGGTGCTTCCCCCAGAATAGGTCAGTCTGACAATGAAGCTGATTACTGCTAGAGCCTTAATTATAATCTCAAATTTTATTCAGATAAGGAAATTATCATCCCTCCATCCCCTGCTCCTTTTTCTTTTGATCTCCACAGAATCACAGAATGGTTGGGGTTGTGTGGGACCTCTGGGGAATATTCAGACCTGCCTGATTAATTTTTGATTCCACCTGGGACAGCTGTAAAGCCAGAAAGAAGCAGTAACATCTAATGCACTTTTTAACTTCACTATCTCTCCTAATCCTATTTATTCTCACTGCCTTGCTCCCTCCATTTTCTAACACCTTTTTTAATCTTACAGGTTACTCCTTTTTCCTTTCTATTCTCCCTTCCCTGCCATGGTTTCTTCTACTTACTTTAGCACTCTTCTTAAGCTACTAATTTTTCCTAACCACTCAGGTTGCAGTGTTGAGGGTCAGCATTTCATCCTTGCTCTTTTCCACCCTTAAAGAGATGAGTTTTCAGTTCCCTTTGTCCTGTGTTGGAACGATTTAACAGCCACTCTCACACTGCCACCAGAGCTGGTCCAGGCAGAATTCCCCCCCCAGCTGTGGATTCTGCTGCTCACCTGGCTGTTCCACTCCAGCTTTTGTGGCTGCTTTAATTCCTCAGTCTCCTGAAGCCAGCATGCAGTGGCACTACATTTTATTTCATTTTCGTAAAAAAGGAGCGTGAATAGGTAAAATTGTGCCACCTTTGTGGTGACACAAATGGATGTAGAAATCATTGTGCCTGTTTCTCTCCTCTTTCCCTGTCTTTCTCCTGTCTTTTCAGTCTCCTCTGACCTGACCTTCGTAACTGAAACTCCAGCTGCTCCATGTAAAGTCTCCTTTGAAGAGGCCCCTGTGCCTTTCTCAGGGTCTGTAGCCAGAAGGCCTCTCCTGCAGCCAGTTCTGGAGGAAACAGGAATTTCACTTCCACGACAAGCTCAACAGAGAAGTACTAACTGAGCAGCAGAGACCACTGAGTGATGCACTTTGTCTGACAACAATACAAGAACAAAACGCACTCTTGTTCAAAAGATGACACTGCAACCCGCTCGTAAAGCCTTAGGCAGAGCTGTTCTCTCCTGGGGAGGGAGGAGGGAGCAGGAGATGGGAGCAGGAGATGAGGAGCTGGTGCAGTGATGGCAGCATGCCCAGCATGCCCATATTCAGTGGGTTCCAGTGGGTCTGTTCTCCCTCCTCAGGAGAGGCAAATGCCTCTGGAGCTGCCATGACCTCAGCACTGCTCAGGCCTTCCTCCCTTCAGGGACACCGTGCTTTCTAACCACTGTCAGGACATTTTTTCAGACCTTGAACTACAAGCCGGTTGTTCAATAAAATATAACTTTGTAATGCCTGGCCACTTTAGGAAGCCCAGCAACACAGTATTAAAGTAATATTTGCATGGGTTTAAATGGGAAAGTTACTTTCCAAAACACAATACCCCAGAAGGATTTTGTGTGAATGGGAGTGTACATAAAAGGTGCTCAGTGAATAGTAAGGCTGATTTTCTGCCAGGATTTTTTATATCCTTGCGACTGCCAAGCTATGAAAGGTTCCTTTCCTGCTCTTTGCTGCATTAGAACTTCCTGCATGCAGATTTTCCTTCACGGTGAAGCTGGCAGCAGTCACACCAGCCTGTCAGCAGCAGCTCAGGAAGAGCTCACACCCAGCTGCTCTCAGTGCTGCGGGTGCAATCCCGAGTCAGGGGAAGAGAAACGCGCTGTGTAAATACAAATTGACAAAACTGATAAAACACCGCTACTTTTTTTTTTTTCTCCCAGAAGCTGCAGTGCTTTTGAAAGTGCTAGAAACGAACTTGCAACTGCATGGAGCCTCACAAACTTCCTCTCTAGCTGCCTTTTTTTTTTCAGCATAGATACAGAGCTGTTATAGAAAAAGAACAAGGTCCCATTGCTTGGCCTTTCTCTGAAGTGACCTTGAAGCACACAGCTCCAGGAAAAGAGGTGCAGAACCAGTGTGATGTACAATGGAACATTTGACAGTCCTTAGAGGGGTCAGGGTATATTCTGAAAGGTGCTTTTGAATTTTTAGAGCACCTTTCAGTTTGCAAGATGTTTGTCACAAAGACTTGAAGTCTGGAAAAGGACGTAGGTAGGTGTCATTATTTCTGGGTACAGACTGGCACTGAAGTGTGTGTATTGTGGGAGGAGAGGTGTATTTTTGAAATTTCAAGATAACATAAATGCTTGAGTTAGTGGCAGTGCACTTAAATGGTCAAAAAAGGCACCTGCTCTCTTCTGTAATTCAGAAAAGAATAGGTAATATTACAATATAATAATATATAATAATAGGTAATAGCCAATATTGCTCAACAGATCCGTGCCTTCCATCTGTCAGAAGAGGAAATCAGCTCTTCAGCTCTACAGCATGAGAAATCAGAAATATCATCAAAACCCTACAATTTGTGGGCGGTTTTATGACACAGGGCTGTTCCCAAGCTACCAAGGAAGTTTGGCATTAAAATCCATGTCAGGGCTGTGATGGGGGACAGAAAAGAGGCAAACCAAAGAGTGAGGTGCAGTACCAAGGTGCAGTGCTGTGCAGCCCTCAGGCACCTCCTTCCTGTTGCTCCTCTGGCTCTTTCTCAAGGTCTGCCTCCCTCCCCTTCCTGTGCGTTCCAGCCTTCCCCCAGTGAAGGTATCCAAAAATGCCATCTTTCGAATCTTCTTTCTCAAAATTTGCTCCATTATTTTATAGATGTTTATTTCACATAAGGTCTTCCTTGGCCCCTTTCAGTCTCAGAGTGCCTCCAGAGTGAGGAATGATGTTTAACTGCAGACCAATTACCACACTTCAGAGTCTTTCCCCTTTACTAATAATGCCATCAGTAATCTACTGAAATTAAGTGGCTTCTTGTGGATCAAAAGGTGCTTTTTTTTTCCAGTGTGCCTAGAGGTGCAGTTCTCCTCACAAGAGGATGCTGACAAGTGGAGAGCAGGACAGGCTCAGTGAGGATGGGGAAAGTGGAAGGCACCTTCAGGGCTGAGGAATAGACTGCAGGACACTGCTGTCATCTGCCAGTCACACAGGGCTTAATTGAAGCAGTAATTGGCCTGGTAACCAGATTTTAAAATAAACAATATTTCCACAGCTTCTCTGGGTCAGACCCAATTAGAAAGTTGAAATACTCAGACTGATCTGTCTCTTCAGCAGCTTCCCTGGCACCCCAGCATCTGGGATCAGGGGTTCCTTGGTGTGGTTCTGCTCCTGTTTCACCCTAAGTCCAGCTCGTGTCTGAACCTCACACTTGCCCAGGGCTGAGATGAGACAGCAGGAGCTTTGCCTGGCACAAATTGCCATAAAGCTGATCCGAACAGACCACAAAGGCTCTTCCTTTCACTTTACACTTTGACAGAAAAGCTTTTTTCTCAGTGCAAAGGCAGCCAGAGCACAGGAGTTACTGACTCAGAATCGAGATCAGAGGGATCTCTGCTGTGCAGCATCCCCTTACATATCTGAAATTTGCCTCTCTACCTCCCCTTGCTGCTCCAGCAGAATGTGTGATTTGCATTTAATCCTTTCCTAAGAGGTCACCAGGTTTAGTTCAGGTCTAAGGGTCTGCCACTGGAAGGGTTGTGGTCAGTGGGACCTGCCCTGAACCCAGCTCCCCGCTGCTGCTCAGCCACCACACACCTGCCTTTAACCACAAAAAGGAAGATAGTTTTCAACATCAGAACAAAAAGAAAATGTCCTATATAGGTGGTGATTTCTTTTTAATCCAAGAAAACATAGAACTGTGTCTAAATTATGTTCCAGAAATGCAAGTGAAGCAGATTCACAAAGCAAGTGCAGTCTTTATTCTTTGGGGTGGGAAGGGAATAGGTGCTGTGATAGGAAGAAGGAAGTCTTCTCTCCTCTTAGGAGTTGTCACGCTCTTATAAATCCACTTCCCTTCAGAGTTCTTATCACTTTTAGTTCATAGAAAGAAAATACCACACTAAGGATGAAATACAGGGAATGAACTCCCTCCAGTTTATGAAAACAAGGAAAAACCTGCGGAGAGGTTCTATGAGCAATAAACAAATCAGAGTGGGGTAAACACCAACAAATGGGGCAGATATTACCAGGCCTAGAGAAGTGAGCTCTATAAACCATCCCAGCTCAGTTTCTTAGAGCCCAGTGAAACAAGAACAATGCATAACCATTTAAGATAAATATAGTCTCTTACTAAAAATGTCACATCCTCTCTAACCTCACCAGCCAGTCCTAATGGATGAAAACAGTTGACTCCAGCTGTTAGCATCCTGCTCAGGACTGCTTTCCCCAAAAGACAGGCTGATAATAAAGGCTTGGTACTTAATTACAACAAGAAATTATTTCAGTGGGCTTGAATCCCCTATGCATAAAAGGTTTTTTGATACGTGTATTTGAGGGTAGACTGACCTCTCGTAGGGGTAATTACCAATTAATAATTGTAGAAGCCTTATCACTCAAGTGTAATGATTATTTTTTTCTGAGGTACAAGAACCCATGGTAGCAGCAAACAAATCCACAGAGCTGAAATTTAACAAGGCAAATGCATTGATTACCTTTGCAGGAAGCCTTCAGATGTGCCATCTGGGGGAAAAATAATCCATTTCTTTTCAGCGCTGTGTGAGTGAGAATGTTAGTGTCCCAATTTGGAATTAGAAGTTTTAAAAAAGTCTTTGTGATTTAATGCTCAGTCTGTGCGGACCAAAAACATCCCTGAGCTTTGGGAAGGCAGAGATTTGTCTCTAGGAGGAAAGGCTGGAGAGAGGAGCCCAGGTGGAAACTGGCACTCAGTAGTGTGTGACTCAGCATCCTGGCTACTTTAAAGTAGTAGTAACTTTGGTTACTTCAAGCTAATTTGACTGAAACAACGGCCAGTTCCCATGCAAGGCAGTAGAACAGGAGCACTGGAGCCTCTTTTTGGAGGTGATCAACCCACAGGACAGCAACTGAAAAATGTGCTGAGCTTCTCCACGGTTCCCTCACCTTCCACTTTTACAAACACTGCCCAGGGGTGTAGGACAGCACTCTGGTCCTGCCTGCTTTGGGTGAAAATGCATTTTCTTCATTTGTTTTCCTGTTGTGAAATTTTGTATTTTGAGCCATGTTCTAAAAGTATTTCAATTGTGTTGGGGGAGAAAAAGCTGTTCTTTATTATTTACTAGAGTTAGGAACCATTATGGAGATAAAACAAATCTATGGGAGTTATCTGTCCTATTATTCTCTAAAACAGCTGCCACAGTTGCTGGAAACTGGAACCAGACATTTCCAGAAATCACAGAACAATTAATTCTTGGCCCTTTTCTATCCATCATCCGCAGACTTTATTCTTTCAACTCCAAGATTATAAATGCTGAGTTACTTCAGACTGTCTAAGCACTGATTTGGGTTTCAAATGAGAACTGTCACAGCTGAAAGCTTAGAGCTCTGCTTGCTTGGCAACACCCCACTCTATTTTCAGAATTATGTTGTCAGAGCTGTTTACAATCCAGAGCAAATGACTGACTTCGAGAGGTGCCGATCCACCCAGCGCTCCAGAAAAGCGATTTCACACACATGGAAATAAACACCATTACTTCAGATGTGTTCTGTGCTGAACAAGATAAATCATTTGGCCCAATGAAAAATATTAAAAAAAGCAGGATGCTGAAGCTATGCCAGCAGCAGCAGCACTGACAGAAATACATAGTGAAAATAACACTTTGAAGCTGCTCAGCTGCCTGCGGCTCTGCTATTCCATGCGAATAACTACAAGTTTTCCCTCTACTTTAGGTGCTGTCATTTATCATCTTTATCTGCTATATTGCATCTCTAGCAGCTTCTTTCATGATGGCACCACTCCTAGAGTTTCTGCTGGCACTGTTTCTTTTTTTTGCCTACGCCTCCAAGCTTAATGAGAAGTTTAGAGGAGTCCACTGGCCTTTGGCGGTAAGTGAGATGTGCAACAGAAACCTTCAGATTTAATTGTGCAGTGTGAGGGAGTTCAGGATGAGTGTAACAACTTTACTGCCTTGTTAGAAACTTGTCCTTGCTTCCTCTGGTTCAGAAGGTCCCGGAGCACTCTAAACTATGCTCTGCTCTGCTCTGCAGCTTTTTGGGTGCTGATACAAAGCATGGCCTTGTCAAAGCACAGAATGTATGCCCACTTCCAAGCAAATGGCTTAGGACCAGCATCAGCCCAAGTCTTAGTGCTGGGGGCTCCTTATTGCCACCCTTGCAGAGGGGGAGACAGTTGTATTATTGGTAATGGGCAGACTTGGTCAGGCTGTGATTAAATTCTCAGGCAGAATTACACCCACAGACAAACTGAGCTGCTCTGAGAAGGGGCAACTCCAGCCAATTCATGCCCACACAGGAGTCCAGGGGCTGCTGGGGCTGCAGGAGAGCCCTGGCCACTGGATGTCCCTGCAGCTTCAAATATCACTGCAAAGGGAGTAGCTGCCTTGCAGTACAAGTACTGCAAAAAACCCCGCTGATCTTGTCAGTCTGGCTTCTCTTCTGGTACCATCAGTAGTTCATTGCAGTGAGGTTTCAATTGGAGCTCTCAGTGTATAAAAATTACTTTAGCAAGGCCACTGGTACATAAAACAGTATTAGTGACTTTGGCTATGTCTGTGCACAGCTCTCAGCTGGTAATCTCAGTTCCATCATTTTCCTATTTTCTACATGCATCTGGTTCCAGAACCAAGACAAAAAGAAGGCACTTGTGTGTTTATTTTGGCCATTATCATAACATACTGCAGGCACAGAATGTAGATAACTGACCTTGTTCTGACTTCAGAGGAGTCAGGTTTCTTGCAGGATTTGTGCTTTGAGACAGGCTCTTACTCCTCCATCTGTTCTAGAAAGGCAGAAAAGCTAATTGTGAACAGAGCTGAGGGTACCATTATTGCAGCCGTCATGATTTGCATGTGTCCTGGGAAGCAGAGCTCTGTGTTTAAAGCAGACACATCCCTGCTGGTGTGACAGGGCACAGCTCAAAAGGACATATCCCAGGGATCATACCAGGTACATGCTCCTGGGCCAGGCTGGTGGAGCTGGCAGTGGACTTAGGAAGTATAAATCATTCCAACACTAAACCAAGTGTTTGGTTCCTGAGTGAGGAGTTGCACAGACAGGTCTCCCTGAAGATCACCACACAGCCCTGCATCCAGAGAGACAGGCACTCGTTCCCCTGGGACCTCCTGAGCCTCTGGTGCTGCAGGAGTTCTGATCAAACATGAGGTCTTTAAGGCATTTCTATTATTTTTCCATTAAAGCCCCTGCTGTGCTCCAAGGCAGATACCCCACACAGCCCTTCCCAGGCTGAAGGAAGGTCTGCCTGACACAGGCTAGAAGCAGGATTCATCCTGGCATCTTCAGGAGCAGAAATTTAGGCCAAGGTTCAGGTCTTCTCTCATTTAGAAATATTTCACAGATGAGCAGTTCCTCCTCTACAGCAAACCAGGATGTGGTCACATGCCAGCAAGGTCACTGATGCTGCAAAAGAGGGGCTGAGTATTTGTTTCCATAATGGCTTTTAGAGGAAATCCTTGACCAGGCTGAGAATGCACCGTTGCTTCTTCCACAGGATTTCTTGCGCTGCGTCACCGCTGCCATTATTTACTTTGCCATTTCAATTGCTGCTGTCTCAAAGTACAGTGATGGAGCATCCAAAGCAGCAGGGGTGAGTAGGCATGAGCTTTCCACCCAAGTGTTGTGGTGAACTGAGTATGGATGTACTTAAACAGTTCAAATCTGACCCCATTGCAAGTCGTAGAAGTTTCTTCAATTAACTGAAAATTAATTTGCCTAAAGCAAAGAAGAAATGGTGAAAAGCATGTCTTGAAACAATGTGTAGTTTTTTCACCCTAACAGAGCTGCTCAGTGTTAAATGTACCCCTAGGAAAGGTACCTATTCTGCTTTTTAATTTTACTAGCTGCTCCTGCAAGGAGTGTCAAGATCCTTGAATGGAGGGAATAATTATAATAATGATGATGATAAAAAAAAATTAACTCAAACCTGTAACTGCTAAAACCGGTCTAAATTAAGTAATTTCAACTTCCAACCTCTCCTGTTTATTTTTACTTGGATGAGTTGAAACAAGAGCTGTGTCCTTTTACCCTCCATTACAAGGACTGCCCAGGAGAGAGCCTTCACCCATCAGCATTTTGTGGTCAGAAATACAATACGGCCCCTGCATCTGCAACCTGACTCTAAGCATCAATAATGTATGCAACATAAATAAAATTTGCATAACAATTTTTTAAGCTTGGGAAGAACAGTGCCCAGTGGTGTCAGCCAGCAGCCCTTCCCAGACCACCCCACAATAGAAAGCCAAACCTTCTTTAGTCTTTGAGCCTGCAGTGAGACATGGAGCAATGGAGTGTGTTCAGCCCAGGCTTCCAGACCAGCACCCGGCCTGTGCTTGGCACAGCTCTGCTGCTCTGACACTGGAGAGGGAACTCCAGAATCATTTTAATTTGTCCAGGTCGCTCAGCAATAGACACATCTCCTTGCAAACAATTGGAAAATTATTTCCCAAGAAGTGGAGGTGGTTTCTTGGTGGCAGAGGTGCCCTGGGGCAGTGGAGGTGCAGGAGGTGCTGGTGCCCAGAAGGTGCCCTGAGCCCAAGAGGGCTGCAGCCTGGGGCAGGGAACAGGACACACCTGGTCACTTCTCAGGCTCCCCAGTTGGCTGTAGTTCAGTTGATACCAATGTCTCAAAACCATTCCCCTTCCCTGCCTTTTTGGAAAGGCACAGGCCAGAGAAGCCATGGGGTTTTTCCTGTGTGGGTTTGGTTGGGTTTGATTTGTCCCTGACTGACAGGAGCTGCTGTTAAGGAGAGAGTTATTTTGCTCTTTCAGGTGTTTGGGTTTGCAGCCACCATCGTGTTTGCCATTGATTTCTACATAACCTTCAATGACCTGGTCACTTTTCTCAAGCAAGGCAGCTCCGATTCCCCTGAGGGGCACAAGGCAGAAGGTGGGTAAAGTTCCCTGCTTGTTACACGAGCTGCAGTGTGAGATTTCTCTCCATTTCACCCTTTGCAGGGAGCAAAAGCTCTTGCTCAGTAAGAGCAGTTTCTATTTTTGAGATTGTCTGCCACAGCTCTGGTCAGTTAGGAAGCTGCAAAAGGAATTCCAGTGATTTATGAAGATAACCTGAGAGCCAGGAATGTGAAGTTTCTCTGAGTTTCACAACATCTAACTTTGAAAAGCCCCAAATCCAATTATAGAAATCACCAGGCGGCACAGATTTTCTTTCCCTATTAAAGTGGCTTACTGTAAAAGCAAGAAAACATCTACTTTCTTTCTTTTTTGGTAACTTATAATTACCATCCATTATCCACAGCTTTTTATGTCCAAATAGTGCTTTTCTCTTTATCATTTTCTTATCATTATTGCCTCTTATGATCAGCTTTGACAATCTGTGGGAAAATGGCCTTGAAATCCAAGGGTCAAACAGCATAAAATTAGCAGGATTGTTACAATTTCTTTTCTATTCCAGTCTACTTCAGACAGATCTACTTAGAAGAAGATAAAAAGAAGGTGTTGGGTGTTCAAAGCCAGTTCAAGTCAATTTTTTTGCAGTTTCCAGGAGCCCAAATCAGGCACTGTGTCCCTGTGACTCCTTATTGCACCCACATGGATTAAAAAGACTACTTCACACTTAATCAGAGAACATCCCATGTAAAACCCCTGCAAAACCAAACATGTGAGGTGTGTATAGAATCCTAGGAGGTGAACAGCAGCACTGACAGTCTATTCTGAGGATTGTAGTTAACCTTTTAAGTGTTTTTCAAGCTTTAGGCTGAAAAGAGAGACAGAAGAAAAAAAGAATTAAAGGAACAGGAAACAGACTGTAAAAGTTTTTAAACTGAGCTGTCCTCAGAAGATAATCAGGTGTCAAGGGAGCAGAATTAGGATACAGATTAGATCTACTTCCCCTGGAGATGGAGACCACAAATACATAAACTCACGGAAGTGCAGTCACACAGCTTCATGATGGTGTTTGTGACCTTGCAAGGAGGGCTCAGCCCTGCAGCCCAAACTTCTGTTCACACACACAGGGGCTCTCAGGTGCTGAGGCCAGAAGGATGGAGCTCTGTGGGCCTGGTAGGATTTCTCAGCATCTCAGAGCTTCTGGCTCTCAGAGGTGTTGAGCTGCGGAGCCCATAGCAGTCCCCAGAGCAGCAAGGATGGCAGCAGGGCCTCTAAGCAGCATCTGCCAACTCCTTCAAACACCATTTCAGGTTCCATCACCTCAGCAAGAGCTGTCATTTCACAGAAGTGTTCATTCCCAGCCCCACTGTGTCCTTTGAAGCACACCCTGACAGAGCAGCCTCTCCCAGCCAAAGCCACAGCTGGGGAGAATTTCATTTACGTTTTCACTGTTGTTTCTTGTTTCACTCCTCAGATGAGGACTCCGACTCTGACTCAGACTGAAGAACCAAACACCAACCAAGCATGAAGGGAAGATGTTCAAGCACTTTCCTCTTTGCTGAATGCACTGCTGATTGAAATATCCCCTCCTTTCAGCCCCTTTCCACCTCACTGTTTATGGAATCACCAGAGCACGGACAAGGCAGTGATGTGGAAAAGGAGGCTATTCCCAGTGCCACTAAACACTCCTTGGCAACTACAGATCCTACAGTAGATCTGTCCCACCAAGACAGCTCAATTCTCTGTTGCCCCTCCCCACTCAGCACATCCGTGTCCTGGGTACATGGGAACAGCGTTTTTAACATGTACAGCTTTTAACGTGCTTTTGTAATTCCCAACCTTTAACATTTAGAGCTTTTATACTTGATGTGCCAAAGAAGAGAGGTTTGCATGCCTCTGTTTGTATTTTTCTTGATTAACCAGCAGTATTTCTCTATCTGAAGTCTGACTACCCTGAGCATTGAAGGCATGGATTACAGTTAACACATTGGCTTCACTGCTTTTGTATCTCCTGTCTGTGACAAGGAAAAGTCACAACTGGAAATCTGCAGCAAGAGCAAACCTCAAAGTATAATGGTGCTGCAGGGCAGCTGGCTCATCAAACATTGAGTACCCCTTGTTTTAAGCTGCTTGGATGGATTCACATCCCCTCTGCTGCAATTTCACCACAGGATGGGGTGGAACAGGAGAGGCAGTTCTGGGTAGCCCTGTCCTGTTTTTGTGGAAGCCCCTGTGAGTGTTTGCACAGCCAGGGAAGACAGGCTTGGCAAATACCTCCCAGCAGGACCTGCCTGGTGAAACCTGCAGGTGTTTGTGCCCCAGGTACCAGTGCCTGATGTCCTGCTCTGTCTGCCTGAGGCCACTGGTGCTGCCACACTGAGGGTGCCTGGGCCCCAGGAGAGCAGTGCCTCCTCCCCACTGTGAAACCAACCCCAAAGTACAGAATGTCTGCAATGAATTCATCTCCCCAGCCCCCTATTTTCAGTGTGTGTGTGGGGGGGGGGGGTT
>VWZN01012595.1:62396-100673 GCA_013396955.1 Regulus satrapa | reverse complement strand
TTGGGTTGGTTTTTCCTCACTGGAAGGATGTGATTTATCTTGTGTTGTATTCCAGGGAAAAGCCCTCTAGATTTACAAGCTCTTTTCACAGGGAGAACAACCTACCTTGGAATATTTGTGTCCATGTATAAACATTTGGGGATGCTTGGGAAGAGCATGGCACGCTCCTTACAGATGGCATCAGACAGGTCTGTGACAAAGAAACCTGTACGGATTTTTAAAAAATGAATACAGTACCAGAACAGGTGTGATTAAAATGAGAGCAGATGGTACTAACAGAGTAAGTGAAAAACAGGGATAAAACAGTAAAGACAGATTTCCTTTGGAATAAAATCTGCACCTGGGTTCCAGTTCCCTGTGGCAGCTGTCCGCAGGACAGGGGAGCTGGCAGGAGCAGGGGGTGCTGGTGAGTCTCAGAGTTGTCCAGCAGGCAACTCTTGCATCTCCTGCTTTGCCACCACTGACAGAGTAAATGCAAAGCAAGTGGTTGCTTCTAAATGTGACAGATAATCTTTGATTTATGAGAAAGATCTCTTTGGACATTTTCCTATATGCAATCCCGTGTTTCTTTCCTTTCTCTTGTCATATTTTATTGGCACATACTGTGATGTTCAGGGGACCTGGGCTCATTTATATACTTGTTTCGTATTTCTCTTTTGGTTTGTTTTGTTGGGTTTTTTGGGTTTTTTTAAGTAAAAAAATGTACTGCATGTCACAGCTGGAGACATGGTCAATATTTAGAAACCATGCTGGATTAAACCTCTTTTAATAGAAGTTTTGGGTGTCTTTACTTCCTTGAAGACCTGATTTTGCTGCTTTGCCTGTGCCCAGCACAAGTGGCTTAAGGAATCCTAAATCTGTGCTGGGAAGAGGGCACAGTTCAGAGCCAGCCCTGGGGACCAGCCACAGGACAAACCTCTTCTTTAGGGCATGAGATGAAAAAATTTAACCAAGAATTAGTTCTAAATATTGAGTAGACATTGGGAATTCCATGGTCTCTCTTGGCAACCAATAACCCAGTAAACAAAGTACCCTTCACACACCCAAAATATACTGCGGTTTCCTGGCCATTTCTAACATGTTGGATTAAAGTAAACAGGCAGCTAACAAAATGTTCCTTCCTTGCTTCAGGACTGCTTTAGCAGCTTGCAGTGAGGTGCCTGCGCAAGGAATTCCCTTACTGGCTTTTCAGTACTTGATGACTTCGTTTATTACAAGAAATTTGCTCCCAGGGTCAAGCACTTCTGTAAGATCCCAGCCTTTTATTAAAGAAGATCTGTTCCCATGACTGAAAGACAACACGGTTCTGTGTTTTAGGAGTATCATTTCAGAAAATTAGATTTAAAATACTTAGTTCAAAGCCAGTTTGGATTGAGGTGGAAGGGGCTGACTCAGTTTTCTGCTCATATTCTGCCACAAATACTGCACCAGGCTTAGGGTCTGGGGAACATGGAGGAAAAGGCAGCTTGGCTTTTTGGGGTTTTTGTTTGTTTGCTTGTTTTTCCTCAGCTGACAACATCAAAGGGGTGCTGGGAGCACTGGTTTCTCTGCAATTCAGGTTTCAGGAGACAGACACAACACCGCACCTACCTTAATTAAGTCCTGATTTCAGTGGCTTCATCAGACACCTCTTTCCAATCACAGTCACTTGAGTGCTGTGGAAGAGCTCCTTCCAAAGCCCCCGGAGCCCAATCCCTGCCCTCATTGCAGCTCCAGCACAGCCACTGCCAACCTCGAGCTCCTGGGCCTGCCTGAGGAGGAGTTTCCAGCCCCAAGTGTGGACAAATCCACTTAGAAACAATGCCAGAAACTCCATGACCTCAAAGCCACTGAGAGGAAGGGAAAGTGGCACCTCAGGTGAGTGAGTTCACACTGCTCTAAACTGCCTGAAGAGCTCTCTCCCTCCCACCGAGCTTTTACATTGAACTGTGGACTTGTTCAGACTTGTGCAGTGATGTTTGAATGCTAAGGAATTCAAAAGACCTTTCCAAGGAATTCCAAGGAGCTTTTTTAGATTCTGACTGAAGTAAGAGGCTCTGTTGACCTTGGAACACGCTCTCTATTACTCCACCTAACTGTGCTTTTCACTTACTGTTCACTTCACATACTGTTCTGAGTTCCTCAAGTCTTCAATTTCTACCTGCCAGAGTCACTTCCAGGATACCAAGGAAGAGCAGAGCATCTCAGCTGCTGTGGAGGTGAGAACAGCCTGGTGTGCTGGAAAGCAGAACACAGCTGGATGCTCTGCTCAGCAAGCACCTGGTTCCACTCACTGTCCTTCTGCTAAGGATGTTCCCTGGGCACAGTTCTGACCAGAAATAAAATCACTGTGTGGCTTCACTGCAGACTGGCACCAGGACACACAGTGCCCCCACCGTGGCAGCACTGCACAGCAGCCCCACCTGGCCATCCTTTAATCCTCAGAGAGAGGCTGCACCAAGAAAGCAAAAGAAATTCAGGTAGGCACTGAGAATGTGAATCTTGTTACAAGAGGTTTGAGAAACCTTTTTGCATGCAGTGTTGGCTTAAAAGTCAGGATCTTTAGAAAGTCAGGAATAAATAAACAGGAGTGCATCAAAAAATCCACACTTGCAACAGTCACCCTAGAACACTCCTTTACTGGAAGAATTCAGTGTTTTGTAAAGCTTCCACGTCAGAAAGTAAAATAGTGCTACCCAGAAAATTTAAGTGTGGTTTTGTTTCAGGCTTTGGGGAAGAGGAGTTTAGGTGGAGGTTTTCTGGTTTGGAGTTAGGGATTTTTTTGTTTTGTTTTTGGTTTGGTTTGGGTTGGTTGGTTGTCAGATTTTTTTGTTTTGGTTTGGGTTTTTTTTGTTGCTATTGCTTTTGTTTGTTAGTTGGTTTTGGTTGTTCTTTTTTAAATGAGTCAATTTTAAAATCTATTTCTGTGAAGAGGAAAATACTGATTCCAATGTTACTTTTTGCCAGGAAATACTTGTCTTTTTCTTTTATGGATTTTGGACACAGCCCATCACATTTTGTTAGCCTGATCCATGAATAAATTAATTACAGTCTTCCTGGGAGACTGAAGGAAGATCCAGTATATAAAAGTTAGACAAAATAATGGGATTTTAAAAAAATTGGCAGCTGTTGAAGCTTCTCCTGACCCAGGAGCACCATGAATAACTAACTACCCTGGGTAATGCCCCAGTGCTGCTGACAACTCCACACAGGCAAAATGAACTGGCCCCATGTAAGGGAATCCTTCCCTTGTGCCAGCACCTGTGCCCCCCTCCCCAGTTCTGAGTGCAGCACCCACATTCCCAAGTCCTTCACAAGCTCACCCATCCCTCTGTGCCTTTCCACAGGTCTCACCTGTACTGACTCAGTGCTTCTACCTCGTGCCTTACACACCTGGAAGCCCCAAATGCCACCTGCAGCCCCCAGCCCGGGAGGCAGCAGAGTCCCTCCCCACTCCCTGGGCCATTTCAGCCCCAAATCCCCTCCCAGTCCCAGTGGGCAGCTGCAGACCCCAGGACAGGGCACTGCAGCCCATGGCAGCGCAGCAGGGACACCCCCAGAGCCCCTCCCATGGTTTCCCTTTCACCCCTGGGCCCCAGGAGTGTCCTGGGGCCCAGGGGGGCGTTGGGCCCCCATGCTGGCCCACACCTCCAAAGTGCAGTTTGCAGCTGCCTGGCTGGGTTATGAACCCCCCCAGTGCTGCACTCAGGGCTTCTGCTGCCTCTTAGGGTGGGTTCAGCCCTGCAGCCCCCAGCCCCACCCAGGACTTGCTTTCCCAGAGAGACAAGGCAGAGAATGGGGAGGGGAAATGTGAGAAAACTCCTGTGTTGAGATAAAGACAATTTAACAGGGAAAGCAGAAGCTGTGCACACAAGCAAAGCAAAGGAATGAATTCATTTCCATGGGCAGGGAGGTATTCAGCACCTCCAGGAGAGCAGGGCCATATCCCCTGGGGCGGTGACTTGGGAAGACAAACACCATCACTGCAAACATGCCCCGTTCCTCCTTCTTCCCCCCTTCACATACTGATGCCATAAGGGCTGGGATACCCCTGCGGTCAGCTGGGGTCACCTGTCCTGGCTGTGTCTCCCCCGGCCTCCCCGGCACCCCAGCTCCTCCCCACCGTGGCAGCACAAGGGGCACGAAAGGCCTTGGCTCTGGATGAGCTCAGCAATAACAAAACATCTCTGAATTATCAACACGCATCCAAAACAGCTCCACACCAGTCATTGGGAAGAAAATCACCCCAGCCCTGCCCAGGCCACGTTTACAGATGAAGACACTGTATTAATACTTTAATATGTCCATTTATTAAACAGGAAGTCCTTCACAAATGATTCCGTACTATATTGATTGAGCTAAGTGTTAGAAAACTACCATTTCTCCTACATACAAAAATACACTTTTACCACCATGAAGAATGATCAGAAGAGTACCGTGAAAACTCAGAGAGCTCAAATCTTCCAATACCAGAAAGAAAAGACAGAAAGACAACTAAATTTAAAAAGTTTACAAAAAGTATTGTGCCCATATACAAAAGATTGGAAAAACAAAATTACATTTAAAACTGATAAATACACCATTTAAATTATGCTGCAAAAGCATGGATTTTAAAACCAAGACTGCTTTATGTATTGCAAGACTTAACAGTTCTTCAGCTTGTGTTTTTTTGATTAGCACAGACACCAACAGAAAGAACACAACAACTGAAATTTATGGAGTTACTGGTGTAGAAACAAGCTGGAGGTTCTGTTTTCTTGTGGAGTACCTTGCCTTTGAGCTTGGTCAAGCATTCCCAGGACACCTTTCCCACCCCAAGCTGGCAGCGGCCGCTCTGCCAGCAGTGAGCATGGCAGGAAGGTGCTCCCAGCTGGAGGCACCACCGTGGAGCAGCAGCAGGCTCTGGGCTCAGCAGAGCAATGGGAAATCCTCCAGGGCTGTGAACTGTCCCCCCAGGGGAATGTGCTGCCTGCTGCAACTCTCCAGTCCTGCTGCAGGATCTGGTGCCCTGGGGTGAGGGGGCACAGGGCAGGACAGCTGGGTGCTGCCCCACCACAGAGGGGGCACCAGGGGCTCTCCGGGACTGAACGCTGCAGGTTCTACTCCGAAAGCACAGCCCCGAGGGCACTGCACAGCAGACCCATGCTCATGATGAAAGGAAAACTGCATCCCCTTGGCTCAGCCTAAATGGAATTCTGATCTGGTCTTTCCATAATACCTCTGGGCTGCTCGCAGTTACAAACCCGTAACCCAGAGGGATAAAGTCTTTTGGTCAGGCTGGATGCTCCCTCCCCAGAAGCTGTAAATCAAGAATAATGAGCTAGAACTGGAATGTTTGGACTGGGCTGCAGAGCCTGTCTACAGGAGCAGCCCTGAGGATACAGACAGCCCACACTGAGCATCCCTGCAGCAGGCCCACGGAAGGGATTTGGAGCAGCAGCAATGTGCTCAGGGGCAGCCGAGCAAAGGAGAGCCAGCCTGCGACTCCCCGGGGTGCAGACAGGGAGGGACGGCAGTGACCACAGCAGCCACAGAGCTGGTGCTGCTGGGGACGAAGCACAGTGAGGCCAGAGCTGTGTCAGTGAGTCATGTTACAAAAATACTGTTCACTGGATTCATAAATGTGCATCTCTGTCCTGTGAATGACAAGTGTTTGTACCACACATGGAAGGCACCCTAGGTGAAGCAGTTTATCGGTGTTTGTTTACAATTCTGTGAAAAGACATACAATGTGTCAACTTCCAAATCAAATTTGAGCATTATGATGAGAAATAAATACATACTTTACTATTTTATTGTGGGTTCCTGAACCCATACAAACTTCAACATATACAAATAGTTTCAAAATGACACTAACACAGTAGAGAGTAAGTCTAGACAGATACAATGATTAGCTAAGTCATTTGTCCTATTATGTCATAAATGTTGAGTCTAAAGTATAGAAATGATTTTAAAATGCAATAAATTTGCCACAATATATCATTCAAAATATTTTCTTACTCCAGGACTGTGATGTATGAGTTAAAGCTGGATGAGCTGTAGTGCTAAGACACTCTCCCCTCCACAATATCTGACAATAGAAACTGGTAAACTTTCAAGATTAAAGTAGAAACAGTAGAAAAATGAAGGTAGCAACTGTTGTAATAAAAGGGTGCTAGCCAGGACCACTTTAACCTGCAGACATCAGGACAGCTGGAACATCACTAAAAATATCAAAACACTACTTTTGGGATTAAAAGGGTACAAAGAGTGATAAATCAGCCTAGTTAAGAGAGGATGTTTTCTTTCAGACACATGAAGGTTTTAATTAAATATGTCTATTGAGACATTTGTCCGAAGCAAAACAATACAATAACCCTGAAATTTCCTGTGCTCTAGACAATAGCCTGTGACAGTCAGAAGAAGCAGATGATCATATTCCATTCTGTTACTCACATCCAGATGTTATTAAAATAGCTGCAGGGACCAGCCCCAATCAAAAAATAAGAATCCCCCCCCAGATACTCTGTAAAACAATCTGGCTATTGCCTTTTACATGCTCCTATGTCCTCATTCTGAAGCCATGAAGAAAGTTCCCACATCCTTCCATAAATGCTAACTGGCTTTTAAAAATTTTACCCCATGAAGTCCATGGGATACAGATAAAACCTTCATAGTAAACACAAAGCTCTATGTTATAAATATGTCAATCAAGGTAACTATGTATATTGTATATAAAATTAAATATCTTCTGTTTGCCAAGTATAATTTAAAAAGGAATATCTGTGGCTAGTTATAAAAAAATATTTATTAACCCATAGAGATTAAAAGGCAATTTCACTAACTCGTCCATCCAGCACATATGAAAGAGCTGCACTGGGATTCTGGATAGGTTACTTTATCTAATCATATTCCTATGATAAATAGACAACTTTCCTTTCTGGGCATATATAAGAACACTTCTGAAAGCTGCATATCCCAAAAGAAAATTAGATTGTGTTGTATACTCTAAATTAAAGGCTACCAGAAATCACAGTGTAAGCAGATTTTTTTAAAGATTAGCTTTAGCATACAGATGGTAAAATTATAGACAGATTTTTTAAAATACAACAACAACAAAAAGACCAAAACAAGGAAACCCTTTCAGGTTGGACAGCACCACTCTGACTTGGTCAAGCAGATTTATCAAGATGGCCAAGTGGCTGACAGGGAAAGTAAGATACCAGGAAAACCCTCTAAAATGTCATTCAGCCTGAGTATTTGTATAAATTAATTTCAACCAACTCCCTCTGTCAAAATAAAGAGAGGAACACGGCATAATTTCTACAAAGTATTTTCACACATTCCATGCATTTTTTGTACTGATTTCAGGATCATTTTAAAATGCTTTTGTTGCCATTAAAACTCACACAGAGGACACCTCAATCTGCACAGTAATTCTGAGCTTTGCTGGCCCTCCAGACAATGAACAATCCATTACTTCATGCTACACGAGCCAAGTGCCTGATTTTCAGAAGAGCCAGATGTTGGCTTTCCTCCTTCCCGTGGGAGTGAGCAGGGAGCAGCCTGGATCCCCCTGGGACCCCCTGCAACCTGAGCCAGGACAATCCCAGCCCTCTCCCACCCCTCTGAGATCACCACAACTGCTGTGGGTTCTTACTACTCATGTCTCACTTTGAAAGCACTGGATAGTCAAGTGTCCTTCCCACATCTCCCATTCCTTATCAGACTGTGCCTTTTTATTATCCTGAATGCCTGCTGAAGATATCTGGCTCCAGGGTTTCAGGACAGGAACTGTTCTTCATGCTCCTCCATGGACAAAGCTGTTCAGTATCCCAGCTGAGCAGGAGAGAGGATATTACTTCCTACACTATCTGAACTACTATTAAGTTTGGTTTAATTTTGAATTACGCCCTAAAACAATTATTCTTGCTTACTTTAGATTTTTGGAGAGGGTTTTTTTTTTTCCCCTCATGAAAGAAAACAAGCAGAAACGATTACAAAGTTGACATGAGACAAGAAAATAACAGATACAGAAAGAGGCCTAAGGAAGAGGGAGGAAGAAAGGATTGCATTAATAAAGCCACAGATTAGGTAAGCATTTGCTGTGCCTGCACACCCCCAAAAGAGCAGAGAGGTGACAAATACCAAATTCATTTAGGGGCCTTAAAGCTCATGAAAAGCTGGTGTTGGCTGCCTCGGTGCAGAAGAGCCCGGTGCAGCCTGCAGCAGATCCCCTCTGCTGCTGTGTCCAGAGACCTCATGAACCACACACAGAATCTGCCCTGGTGACTTTGTGGGCACAAGTCCAGAGGGAAAATCAACTACTACCTTAGGGAAGAGTGGGAACCCTCCCCTCCTCTTTCTAAAAGCAGCAACGAAATACAGAGAGGTGAAACAAGGCCAGAGCGCACCATGAGACGCAGCAACAAACACACGGCGCTGTTTGCCACAACACCTGACAAAGCCAAGGAAAGAGCAACACCCGCTGCTCCTTCGCTGCAATCCCAGGTAAAAGACACCTTGAAAAATGAGGAGCTGCTGCCAAGGCACAGAGCTGTGCAGCCGCTGCCTGAGGCCACAGGGAGATCACTCTCTACCCCTCCCAAGCTCCAAACGTGTGCCTCCTACCAGGAATCTCACAGCAGCACCAGTTTTCCACATCCCACGGGAAAGAACACCCAGCCCAGCCTCCTGAGCCATCAGGAAAGGGAAGAGCACCACAGCTGCCACAGAGGGATGTTGGAAACATTTTGATCTTCCTGACCCTGCAGCAGACGCTACACAGGCCAATGAACAAGGCTCAGCAAGAATTAAATATTAAAGCGTTTGATCTATGAGGCACGAATATTCCAAATGAAAGGAAAAGGTGGAGAGAAAGAAGGAATTGGCTTTAGTCAGACACATAAGTGAGTTCCTCTGTGGCTTTAGGAGCTCCTGTTGGGGCTTGCACAGAACAAGGACGTGGCACAAACCTCAGCTGAGGCTGACAAACCTTAGCAGGGAGAGGCAGAGGCTCCCATGCTGCTGCTCCGCTCCACTTTACTGTCTAAAATTCGGATGTCTGTGCACAGGCTGCAGAATTTAGTCATTTCTACACCCAGAAATACACAAAGATTCCTGGTCTAAGTAAGGGCTCTCTTTGACCAAAGGGGACTCATCCAAACTGTTACTGTTTCAATAATCCTGTTCTTACCAAATTCAACTGTTTGCTTTAATTTAGTTCTATTTACAGTGGGCTTTGAGTTCCTTTATGGAGCTAAACAGCACCCCTAAGGACTAAAAGAAATTATCCCTAAGTGCTAGCAATTACAGGCAAGACTCCATGAGAGAAGCAATTTAATATCACTTTTCTAAGCAAGTTTAAAAAAAAGCAACTTTCTACCCTCTTTTCTTCCTTAAGGATTTTTTTGTGTGACTGCAGTTTAGATAAGTCTTCAAAAAGCACCTCTCCAATACACTGTGTAAAATTAACTCAGGAGGAATGAACCATGTATACATCAAATGATCTTAATATTTCAAATGTAGTTGTCTCTCACAGCTACTTTATTTCCCTTCTATATAATCCAAATAGTAAATAATGTCTCTGCAGAGCAATAAGTGCTTAAGATTTTTTAGAAAGTATACACTGTACAATACTAAAATCATCTTTGGTCCCAAAAATAAGGAAATTACACATTTACATTTGCTTTTGTTTCATGAAGTGAATCAGATAGTGTTTTTTAAATTACTGTTCTCTTTTGGATCCCCCACCCTGAGAGCTGTGCTAAGCTCAGGGCACGATGTGAGTAATAAATACTGGCATTCCCAGCTGAAGGACACTCATCCCTCCCCAGGGCCATTCCAGCCCCACTGGAGGTGTGACTGCTCCACTCTGCTCCTGTCACTGCAGCTCAGTGGGGGCTGGGACCTCACTCCAGAGAACACCCCCTGTTACCCTTCTTCTAGATCAGGAATGGTGTAGGGGTTTGAAAAGTACCCAATTCATAAACCTCAAGAGGCACAAGAGCTCCCAGAGCTCTGCCTCAACCACACTGAGCTCAGGGAGCACAGGAAAGGATCTGGGAAAGCTCCTTCAGCACACTCCTGACTAAATAAAACCCCTGTGTGACACCATCCTGTTCCCTGATTTCAGATGGCAACTCCACTCTAAAAGCATGGATACTTCTGGAGAACTGTATTTTGTATTTCAGTAAGTGGGTTTGGCTTGATTTTGGTATGGGATGTTTGGGGTTTTGTTTTGTCTGCTTTCGGTTTGCTTGCGGTTTTTTACAATCTTTATCCAAACTGCTTTGATGGCAGTTTTCAATATCAGACTGGGTATGCTTGTGCTACTTTTTAAAAGTCTTTTAATAATTCACATTGCAAATGCTGCCAGTCCTGGGCAGTGCTGGCAAACAACAGGGCTGCTGCAGCAGTTCTGGCACAAACAAATTGTTATTTCTTACCTCACCAGCCATGGAACTGCCATGCATTGCTCAGGGAATGCACCCAGGTGAGACAGTCCTGTGTGGAATGTCTGTTCTAACCCAACACCAAGAGTTGCTTCAATCTTCTTTTCAACTGGTGTTCCCTTTGGCATTACATCCAATAAAGCACAATAAAATGTTACTGTAGGAACTGGTAAACCATCAATCACTAAGAAAATGCAAATTTTCCTTAACCTCATCAGTAACTCTGGATTTTAATCTCCATCTTAGCCACTAAGGTGAAATGCACTGTAGCTGTAAATACGTTGAAAATGAAAAGGCATCATCTTTGTCACCTTTTTTTTCCACTCATCAAAATAATTCTCTGCTGCTTAATTTAAATTTTGCAGCAGTAGGTTTACACTTTCACTATCCCAGCTCCCTCCAGTACTCTGAAAGCCCAGACACTTCTGATCTCCTGTTTGGTGTAACTTCATTTTCATGGTTAAATAACTTATCCACAATACACTGCTTGTTGTTCTTAAGGCTCGGGGTGCTGAACTCACCCTGAGCACTGCAGCTCCAGCAGGACACAGAAACTCAGGCATACATGGCAGAGAGTTCCACTAATTGCACTGATTTTCATTTTCCTCACACCACAAAAGGAGTTCAGCTCCAGATATCTCCTCCCACACACACTGTCTTCACACAGGCACACAAATGCCATATAATGCACTACAGAGATAAAAACACCAAAGAAACAGAAAAATATCAAGAGACATCTTCCTAATAATATTGTGACATTGTCAGCCAATTACTGCTGAATTTCTGAGGAGAGAAAATGTAATTCATTCACTGGAAGTACAAGGAAAAATTTTAAAACCCCTTCAGCTAAGTAAAACTATTTCTAAACAAATCAATACAATCATATTATTTTTCAATTAGCTAAATTCATTTTCCAAAGAAACATAAGGGGAATAAATCTGCAGAAATACCCAGTTGAAATAAAAATAAGGTTTACCTACTACCAATTTAGGTTTAATTTTAAATCAACCATCCTTTCAAAAAGAAATATTTACCTTGCATGATTCACAACATTGCAACCTTAGGAACACTTGAAAAGCACATAAATTTTTGTAGTACTTGCTTACCCCGGGCTTAGAGGGAAAGCAAGTTCTAGCATAAACTTCTAGAAATCTTGAAACTTAAAAAAAAAAAAAGAAAAAAAAAAGAAAATAAAAAGAAAGCCATGGCTGGAATGTAAGTCAACAGGATGACAACCCCTTCATTCTCTACTGTGCCCCTAAAGCCCCTTTTCTCCACCCCGTCTCCTAAACAGATTTGTTTTCTCACTTTGGAATGAAGACAGGAATGTGTCCCAACATGAGCAGACCCCCACCTAACTCCTCTCAGTGCATCCCCGAGGCCAGCAGCCACCGTGCCAGCCTCAACCCAGTCCAGGCTGGCCACGGCCCCTTCCCAGCACGCTGCACCCACAGAACACGCGGCGAGGGTCTCCAGCGGCCAGGCAGGCATGCAGGGCAGAGGGAGCAGGGCAGACAGACACAGTTTGGGATGGACAGGCCCCGCCGGCTGGCACGGCCAGGGCTGAGTTATTGCTGAGCGCCCCTGGCTCCTGGGCACATCTGGGTGCTCCATCTGCTCCTCTGGAGGTCCCTCCTCCCTCAGCCAGCCTGGCAGGGCTGCTCTGTCTCTGCGGCAAGTGAAGGAACAGCGGATCTTCAGAGAGGGAAAGAAACTGCTGTGCATTAATCCAAAACAACGACATACTTCAGAGCAGACATATATTATATATTCTACGAGCTATATAATATATGCACGTGCCTATGTGGAGGTCTGGAGGGGATCTTCCTTTTGAACGACCAACACTTCCTGCCTCCATGACAGCAGCTTCTGGCTCAACGCGTGTCGGCACACGTGCAGAGCCGGGCATCCTCCACCACCCCAGGATCCACCTTTTCCTCCTTAAATCAAGCAAAACCCCTTATTCCATGAGGGAGCCGAGTGCTTTTTCCCTTTCAGTCCATCTGGGGTGGCTCTCTCACGCGTCCAGGCGCTGGATCTCGGGCCGATGCACCACCTCCCTGGACTCTGTCCGAGCGCGCATGTAGTCGCTGCTCTGCCGGCTGCTCTGCTGCCTGCTGCTCACCCGCCACTTTCTAACTGCTAAAAACGTGTTCACAGCATACACTGCCATCGCCAGGAAACCAAACACCTACGAGGAGCAGAAAGAGTCGTCACAGACAAGTTTTGAAAACAAGAAGAAAAGTCATTTCACGGCAAGTCCTCAGAAGTTCAGTTTCCTACATTATTTCCATTGTGGCCTGGGAAATGATGTTTTATTCTCAATGAACTAGAGAATACGCAGAAGTGGCTAAGATCAATGATCCCAGGAAACAGAGTTGTCTGACTAGCAACATGACAATTAAATCCTGCAGTGCAGCCCAATGGAAGAGAAGACCCTCTTGTGTGAAGAAGCCAGCTCTTCATCCAAGAGCTCATTCATTCCTCAGGGTGCACACAAAAAGTAACAAATCCAGAGCATCAGCCTGGAGAAGCAGCTGATTTACATTTTCCTCTATGCTTCTGCAGAAGTCATGTGATTTAGAAAACCAGGTTTAAAAGAAAATTAAAAAAAAAATATAAGAGGTGGCCAACTCACACACAAAATTAATGTGTTTGAACTGACTCTTGTAGATTTGAAACCCTGAAGTGCTACTACACTCACTCCACAGAACAAAAAACCATCTGTGCTGACCAAGAACTCAGCAAATTATGTGTAAGCAGCTTCAATTTCTTCTGACTTTTTGAGTCTATCTTTTCCATAGGCCTGCAAAGTAGAGTGGGATCATGTAAGGCACTAAAGAGAAAGGCAAGTTCAACTGTAAAGTGTTCTCTGCAAGTCTTTTTTCTGCTGTTCTTGCCTCAAGCCTTCACAAAGCTCCAACACTTAAAATAAGAACTATCCCAGCAAACTGTGAAAGTAGAAATAAATTGAAATAACAAAGGCAACAGGTATATTCAATCAATAAGTAAAAGTTAATTTTAATACAAGATAGGAGTCAGTTATAAACAAGTTTAAATCCTTACCACAGCAGCAATTTCTGCTCCAGTTTTATGGTTTAAAGCAGCCAGTACTACAGAGGCAATGAAAAAGAAGAAAGTGCTGAGTCCAGTGTTGACCAGATCCTAAAAAAATAAATTCAGGAGCATTACTAAATGAAGATTGTTTGCTTTATCAGAAGTGATGACAGAGAAGGCTGGAACAAGAAGTGCAGCAACCCCGCGCCAGTTCCTCTGCAGTCGCCCAGGTGTCCCCCAGGAGGCACAGGCTGTCCCCCTGGAGCAGCAGGGCTGTGAGCTGCAATCCCACGGCACCCAGAGCTCCCTGCAGCCCTGGAACATCCCCTCAGCTTGGGCTGGCCCCGGGCAGCACGGGGCTGGGCTCCCCCTGCTCCAGCCCAGCTGCTGCTGAGCCTGGCTGAAGTGCAGAACCCTGCTCCTCACACCCCAGCAGAGCTCCTGCCCTGCCCACAGCCCAGCATGGAGCTTTCCTGCCCACTCCTCAAACAAAACTGTATCCCCTGTTCCACTTCTCTGGGGAACAGCTGCCAGCAGTGTAAGAACTGAGATTTTTACCTATTTATTGCATAAAAGTGATGTTTCAAGCAGACATTTTAGAACATACACACAGTGACACGCTTGGGGAAAAAACTGCTTTGTTCCAAGCAAAAAAAACCAACTTGCTACACACAATTCCTGTTACCTGTGCTGCTGATGTCACTGGTGTTCAGATGGTAATGCTGCTGTCCCTCATCTCAAATTAACATATCACTGGAACCAAAGGAAGAAATCCAAATGGCAGGTATTTGTACAAAAATAATTACACTAATACAGGACTAACTGATCAGACCCGAGGGAAAAACTATTCAAGGGTGTAAATAATAGAAAAACCAAAGCCTAGCTTCATTCAGGATGAGGTGTTCAGTGTGTTATATGGACACCTTCCCCATATGGTGTGTATGGACACTGCACTGTCTGCATGCTCCCACTAAACTGGGGAACACCATTCCCAAAACACAAAACTACCATGAACGAACAGGTGAGGTCAGGGTGGAGGGGTCAAGAAAGGACAATTCAGCACAAACATCAAATCAGTGAGAAGTGAATATTACCATAGACAGAAAGGATGGGAAGAACACCTGCATTCAAGATTGCTGTGCAACTTACAGTCTTGAGGTGAAGAAAAAAACCCACACAAAACAAAACCACAGTGAACACGGCAACTCCGATCATATAAAAACAATCACGATAATTAGAATTCAAGGACAATTTGTTCTTCTTGACTCTCTTCTCCCAAATGCAAGGCAGGCTCACTCCCTGTTACAGCTCCTTCACTTTTCCCATTTTTAAAAAAATTAATTTTTTATTTCCCCAAAGTGCATTTTGTGAAGTGCAATGAGACGTCAGACTTCAAAGACTTAAGACATAACTCTAAACTTACTCTGATGGGTATGAATCCCAGGACTATGTTCCAGTTACACAGCACAAGGACTTTGGAGGGAACAGAGCCATCCAGCCAGCCCCAGAACATCCCTTTTCCCAGCCACAATTACAGAATGCTGCAGAAAGTAACTACCCAAATGCAAGGTTCTGGCACTGTGTTATTCACAGAAAACAACCTATTTTGAGGGTACTGACTCAGCAACAGCTGGTTAACAAAACTGAGTGTCCAGGCTGCATGAGGCATCGCCATGGCTTGATCCTCATCTCCAGCAGGGACTTTCCCAAGGAATCAGAGAGGCTCCCATGGCTCATGGCCACTTCCACACTCATATCCAGATGTCACGAGGCCAGTAAGACCCAAACTCTAATCAAATAGTAAAGAAACAAAAACAAATTTTGGCTGTCACAAATTCTTACCAGTTTTTCACCTGCCTGTGTACAGAGATACTTTTTTTATCCCTACTCAAGCTCACTGAGAGATACTACCTGACACAGGACATCAAACAAATCCAAATTCTATTAATTAGCTATTACAGTTTTAATTATATAACTTCTGCTATGAAGAGATAAAGTTTAAACTTCATATAAATAGAAGTATTAGAAAATAAATGGTATTACACAATTTCACCGGGGTGGCCCTGTGCAGCTCTGAGTCTACAGCTCTGTGCTCCTGCAGTTGCTAACACAAGCTGAGGTTCTCACCTGCACTAACCTTTTTTCCTAGTAGAGGGGAAGTCTCACTCTACCTGCAACAGATCCAGTTTCAACACTTCCATCAAGTCTCTAGTAAATCAATGTGTGTCACCAAGAATGGGGAAACTACATATTCAAGAGAGGGTAGCTCTTGAATAATAATAAAAAAAAAAAAATTCAACTCAAGGTCAAGTTGTATGTCTTACTACCAGAGTAGATCTGGCATCTACAGGAAGCACCTGCAGAACAGAGACAAAATCCTAGAAAAAATAATTCAGAAGAATTACTGTAATTAGTAATTACTGTAGACAAGCATCTCAAGAGGTGCTGCCATAACCAAAAAAAGGGAAACAAATCACTTTTGCACTCCTTTGGACATACGGACACAATAGGTGGTAATCTTACCTTTGCAAGGGACACTGGAATGCTGCGTCCTGTTCCAGTATCCACATTTTTTAAAGAATGTTGAAAAATTGGACAGGGTACAGAGAAGAGCCACAGAAGTTATTGAAAGGAAAATAAAATTTCTCACAGTATGAATCAAAAGAATCTAAACTGCTTCGAATATTAAAAAGATCGGGCTGTGTACATGAAGACTCCAGTGTTCAAACACTTAAAAATACTGACTGTTTTAAAAGCTTAACATCAGAAAGCCAACAAAATTAACAGCAAATCAAAATCAACAGCTGCAAAGTTAAGGCAGAAGTCATATTCAGAAAGAAGCAAATTTTAGTTGTAGGAGACCTAACCAAAAGAAACAGCAGCCAGAGATGTATTTAATATTCTACCCTTGCACTCCAGGTTATGCTTTTTCAGCCACACGTTTTGTACTTCCTTAGTACCATACTTAAAGGATACATGGATGGCACCTGAAGTCTAGGATTTATGGATCAGATGTGCTCACTAATTAATCCTGCTGACCCCCTGACATTTAGGATCTGTCACCTTAGGGACCTTTCCAAAGGAGCACAGTGTAAGCAAGAGGACCAGGCCTGCCCACCTGACACCTTCATCACCCAGCTGCACACTACAAATGGACCTGAAGGCTTCTTTCAAGCTGCAGGATATCAAATCCTGCTGAAATTAAACTGCCACTGCCCTTTGATATAAGTACATCAGGAACTTGCCATCATCACTGGTATTTTATTCTAGTTTACTTTTTTACAAAGAATATCAATTTCCATGCAGATAATTCAACAATTTAAATCTAAAGAATTGCTTCTACCTTGTGGCTCCGATTTATCCACCTCTGCAACTCTATTTTCCCTGCTTAGGTCAAACCTTTCTAAGGCAATTAACAACTGATTCTCGTTCAGTATAATAAAGCTGGTTTTTGAAAAAGCTAAAATGAAAATGATTTTATACCCCCAGAGCAGACTGTTTGGAGCTTAAGGAGCAATGACAGCAGTAACACTGCCATACACACATGTAATGGGAGCTACTATTCACAGCAGAAAGATAAGAAAAGCAAAAGAAACCAATAGTTTTGGGCAAAGTAAAAGGAGAAATAAAAGAAAGCAAGCTAGAGCAAGAAGGAGGACACTCCCTAAAATACTGCAAGTTTTTTTCCACGTAAGAGAAAAAGAATATTCGTGACAATAAGAAGAATAAACTAATTGAAAAAATATGAGCTGCTTCAAATCTGGCCATGATGAAGCTGAAGTTCTTGCTATTATATTTATAGACAAAGTAAAACCACATCACAGAGGTAGAAGAATTTCTGCTGAAATTACAGCAACCTCATGAGACAGTATGCTGTGCCATAAAATACTGTACAGAGCTGACATCCATAACAGGATCAAATCTTTGAGCTGAATCAAACCCACTGCAAGCTGCTGCTGCTCCCTTTCTCCTTTCCAAAATGATTTCAAATGAACAAATGACTTCTGGTCACTTGCTAGTTTATTTGGAAGTCATTCTGTTCAGTCCCCAGTGGTCCTGTCAGTCCAACAGAGAGCACCCAAGGCCATGGATTTGCTCTCTGTCCCACTCAGGGGGAGGACAAGGCAGAGGAGATGTTGTAACTCGTGGATGAAGATAGGCTTGTGCCAAGATAAATATTTTATGCTAGAAGAGGACAATGCTTTTGTTCTGCTGATTCTGCTGTGAAGGTGGGAAGCCCCATTCCATGATTCTGTGACCATCCCACACTCTGTTTTTAAGGGTTCAGGCAGGTTTAGCTCCAGGATCACTGAGGATGGAAAAGCTGAACTGGCGCTAAAAATGAGAGCTCTGTTAACAGACCTGGCAACTGCCACCAAGGTACTCCTAAAATCTTCCTCCTTTCAGGCTGGGACATCACCTCGAGCTGCCTCCGATGCTCAGAGGCATCCACATGTCTTTATCCACAACTCTCCACAACTTCACACAAACTTTTAAGAGTCATTCAATCAAAACTCCTGCCCTGCCCTTTTATCCTGTACATCATCCTGCACAAGTGACAAGGTACTCTTTAAAGGGTAGGCAGTGCCATATTGCAGTTGAAACTTGTGTAAACAGAAGTATGACATTTAAACTCATGGCTGCTCTTGTCATTTGCTTTCTGAAATCCAAAAGTTTATATCTAGATGGAGATTAAAGTGGTTAAACAAATGTACTCTGGAAGAGAAGCCTGCACATTTCAACAGCCTAACTTTGCCACAAAAGGTGACAGAAGTCAGTGACCTGCTGGTGTCTGATTTATCTTCCACAGAAGACAGAGCTCAAAGTAACATTTCCTTGTGGATTTATTTGGGTTTGCTGGTTTGTTCTCCATGGGAAGGGAGGGGGAATGTAGTTATTCATATCTTAATTATTATTTTACTTTTTTTTTGTCCAATGACCTTATTTTTTTTCTCTAACCGGTACTTTATTGGCAAGGTTTGGGAACATCTTCCCTTGTTTCTAGATGAAGCTATCAAGTTGAAGGTTACAAGTATACCAGTCAGTCCTCTAAGCCAAGCACCACTGGTCAAACTCCCAGAATTTTGTTCTGTTATTAAACACTGTCTGAGTATTTTGTACTACAACTAAAAATGGAAACACAGTTCATCAAGCAAGAATAAGTGCTAGGTAGAAAGTACCAATTATCCATATGAGCATTAATTGCCATCTCTTTCTTCCCTTGTGTATTTAGCGTTACCTAGGTAAACACAAGATACACATAAGCACCCCCAATAGAAGAGTCCATGAACATGGATTTCAGAAAGTTACTGTCACAAAGCTATTGGCCACATCTGCAATAACTACCAAAACACAAGATGTTTCTTGTATTTAAAACTTGAGACTGCATTTATTACAGAGTAAGATTTACATCATGCCTCAAATGAGAACAGTCCATGAAGAGCCCAGAGGAAATTAATTCTAATAATTGTTTTTAAATTTATAAAGTGTTCATTTTTTATCCTTAATAGGTGCTGCTATTTTGAGAGCAGTAAACATAAAGGTCAAGGATGACTGACTTAATTTTTCATTCGACAGCTAAGGAAAGCAAGATGTTTTTTTCAAAACAGAAGGGGAAAAATAAATTAAAAATATAAATAAAAATCAAGATTGCCCTGTGAAGGCCTTTGAACTACAGCTTTGTAATTACACTCTGCAGAGGCGAGGCTGACACAGGACAGTTTGTCATTCAGGCAGCACATGAAATTTTCTGGCAATCCTTCAAGTGTCAGTTGCTTTGCCACACAAGGTTTCACTGCTGCAAAAATAAAAAAACGCAACCCTGCAGAGATGATGAAATCAATGTTCAGGCAGCACAGAAATCCCCAGCTAGTCTGTGTGTTGTAACACACACCTGGGTCCCTGTTTGCTCCCTGTGCTTCTCTGGAACTGAATCCAGCACTGTGGAACTCTCATTTTGTGCTGTGCTCAGTTCTGTGCCTCACTTAGAGCTGCTCTAAGATGAAAACCTGCAGTCAGAACTGGACTCCCAAAAATACACTACCATAACTCCAGTGACTGCTTCAAGAAAATAATTTAAAATTAAAAATCAATGGTCAAAATGTCTTGAAAGATTTTCTTTCTGTACACAAACAGCTCGTTCTACTGGCTGATCATGCAATGATTTACACTGGTACTCAGATAATCAGATTTCCCTTGTGACACAAACTCCCATCCAAGGGACTCTGCCAAATTCAGTGTTCCCAGCTCCTTGGCACCACTGAGCAGGAGAGAGGATCCCAGGCACACACACAGCCCATGCAGCAGGTCCCAGGGCAGGGTGCCAGGCACTCCACCTCCCCAGGACTCCAGCACCTTTCCTGCCCAGCCTGCTCCTGCCAGAGCCAGCTCACACTCATCCCTGGATACCAGACCTTCAGCTCTCCCTGCACATCACATGAGAAGGGAAGTCATGGATTTTAGAAAAAAGAGAAAAGGATAATTTAGGCAAAGACAAAACCATAGCAAAATTCATTAGCTGTCTGTGAAAGCAGACGTGCCTGAGCTCTTGGAGGAGCAGGAGCTGCTGTGCTCCCCACTCCCCTGGGCCACTCCTGTCTCCCTGCAGAATGGGCTCTCTTTGAGCTCTGAGGCATAAAGGAAATGGAAATTTCCACTGACAGGTTCCCCAGCTTTTGCATTTTTGCATAATATTGATAGTGCTGCAGAACACAGACAGGGACTGTTCTTTCATCTTGCTGGAACAAACCAGCCTCTCTCCAACACACCCAGACAAGGCTCTTTTCTGCCCTCACCAGCTCTGTGTTTCTTGCATGTTTACCTCAGGAAAATAAGAAAATGACTGGCAAGTCTCTAATTAGGATCAAAACAAATCTCCTTTCCCCAAATGGCTAAAACTATATATTTTTACAAATATTATGCATATCTGTTAGATTCTAGTCTATACTGATCCACATTTTAATTCCAGGCAGGGACAGGGGACAGTTGTCAATACCCACAACACATTGGAAATAATTGTAATTAACTCTTAAAGGAAACAATCCTGCGCTGGACAACAGCAGTTGATGGCCAGGTACTTTCTGATACACAGGATAATTTGAAAGCAAATGTTTTCAATGGTTCCTAGGAAGAAGTGCTATTTTGAAAAAAATATTTCTTCCTAAATTTAAGTTGATTAAATTCCTTCAAGCACTGCAACAGCCTCTTCTTCTCACACAGCTTCTAAAAGCAATGTTTGAGACATTCCATAAGGGAAATATGCATTATAAAGTCATATATATTTTTAAAAGCATGTATCCTGATGAATTTATACATAAGCAGGAGTGATTTCCTCCTAAAGGACTCAGGGATGTGAAAGATTGTTGTTCAGAAAGCACAGTCCTGTAATAACTGTGTCATATAAAGAGGCTGCATATAAAAACAACCATCAAAACACAGAGAAGTAACAAATATTGAAAGAGGCAAATAAGGTATGAACATACATTTAAATTGTAAAGAATAAAATGCCAAAATAAGCAAAAGAAAAAAATCAGAATCCTACATTCTTTAATTTCCCAGTAACTTGGCCAAAGTAATGTCCCCCAGGTGTTTTATCAGCAGCCTTTGATCTCACACTCTATTTGCAGGAGCAGAAACAGCTGTAGAGTCACAGAAGGGTCCCAAGCACTCTGAGTAATGAAGGTACTCCTTCACTGCTGTCAGAGGAACAGTCCCAACTGTCTGTTAAAATCAAATAATCCAAATAAAAGCAAAATAGAATCAGATTGCTGAAATCTGTAAGAAACACCAGGAAGAAGGATGATCTCATCAGTTCGTGGAAGACACAAGCTTCCAGTTCTCTTCCCCCTTCTGGAGAACACGGGTATAAGAATGGGAGGAGTATTTCATCTTCAGTAGACAAGTACGTCTGAGAACAAGGCTTGGCAGGTAATGGCAGATTCCTCCTGCCTCTGGATGTGGCAGTCTGAACTAAGGCACAGCACTGCAGAGCACTGCACGAGCCCTGCAGCTGATCTCCAGCCCGCTCGTGTTGCTCCAACGCTGCTTAAGGCAGGGAGTACAGAGAGTGATCACCGCCCACAAAGCAAAATACCATCACAAAACAAAACAGAAAAATCCCAAAGCACAACTGATTGGATTTTTAACCTCCCCCCTCCCCTTTTCCAAAGTATCTCCTAACAGCTGCTATGCCACCACAAAGGGATAATTTCTGGACAGTTCAAGCCACAGCTCCCAGAACACTTTATCTACCAAGCACTACTAGAAGGAGTTCATCAATTAACTATGCAGCCCCAGGGTAGAAAGGATCATATAATTCCACATTCCAGTCTCAATTTAAAATGCCATTTAGGCTGAAAAACTAAGCAAACTGCAACATCAATAAATTACTTTTTTTTTTTTTTTTTTAAATCACACAGAAGCCTTAAAACCTCTGGGACTCAGACAGTATTTGCAAAGTTACCGTTATGATATAAAACAGAACACTGGCACAATTGTATCTCTACTGTCCAAAGAAGTTGGTATAAATACTGTCCTTGAAGCTGACACATCTTTTGCTAGCGTGACTTAACATGTTGATTTTGTGACCTGTGTTTATGCAACCCAGTCTGAAAGTTTAACTCAGAATAAAGCATGAAAATAGAGACTTGTACAAAAGGAATGTGCACTGCCAGCAGTTCTCTTCCTAAACTCCTTGTATCTGAGAACACATTAAGCAATGCCAGTCAATGTTTAATAATAAGGTGTGTAGGCAATACAAAACACCAGATTTTCAGAGAAAGCACTTAATTTTCTACACTACTGCCCAATGATTCTATTAGTCAGTGTAAGAAAATATATGTAACAAATTCGTCCTAATATAAAAATCCCCATGCTAAGAGAGAACAACGGGCTGCTGTAAATACAGCATCTGTCAAAATTAAATAGCTACAGGCTGCATTTTTATCCACTTCATCCACAGAGTGCAATTGCTGGCATTAGCAGGAAGTTTGTCCTCCCAAAGACAACCACCAACACAATTTTAGTTCTATTTAGAGTAGTTCAAACTTGTTCATTCTGCTGTTAGCATTCAAAATAAATGTAAGTAAAATACATACTTTACTCAGCATAAAGAACACTCATACACAATATTAAACAACAGGAGAAAGCAAAACTTTCAAAGACCAAACTTAAACCAGATTTGCAGCTATTTTTAACAGAGTGAGAATTCGAATGAACTTACAGTAAGATTCCAGTTGATCTGGGGTATTCTTGTGTGGAGGTTCAGACTGAACAAAAGCAGGAGAGCCCCAGTAACCACCAGTGCACTGCAGCTCACAAACTCAAAGAAATAAAGGCCCTCACAAGGGGAGCATTCCATGATGGTCTCTATGCAGATGAACGCAGTCAGCGCCAAAAGCTGGGGAGAAAAACAAGTGGGAAAAAAAAATAAATGGATTTCCACATTTTGAGAGTAGCCACAAGTATTCCTGAAATTTCCATTGGGAACATGATCAGTTTACACTCAGGAATGTGTGATTTTAGTTTACAACAGTGCACTGTCTAGGGAGCAAAAACAAAAGCAAAGCAGTATAAGATTTTCTGGATTTATCCCATTCAACAAAGAACACTTGAGCAAAATTACAAGGACTCTAACACCAAAATGACCAAGACACCCCAAAAAGCATGAAACCCCTGCAGGCCACAGGCTTAACATGCAAACAACACCTCAAACATTTTATTTCATTTTTTACTCATGATACACTGTTCCAAAATTATAAGATGGAATGCATTTGTCAACCTCAAGCACAATTACAGAGTATTAACATTGCGTGATTGTGAAAGACATGTCAATAAACATTATTACTTAAAATCCACTAACAATTGAGACCTAAAATAATTTAAAATAGAATAAATTCTGGATTTCTACCAGTCTCCAAAAATGCCTGCCTTTTTCACATTTATCATCATCAGTACACTATTATTTAATATAAAAACTTACTTAATAATTCCCTTATAGGACAATAAAACAAGCAGCTAGGAGATGAAGGAAAATCCCCTGGTGCTGGACACACGAACATGGAACTGGGGTAATGACAGGTCACACTACATTCAGAGGATGTATTGGAAAAGTTAATACGTATGCACCCTGACACTCACTGTACTTGAAAATAAAGTCCACGCACTGGACAAAACTAAAATACATCCCCCCCAGAGCCCAGTGCCAGCCAGCAGGGACAGGTGCCACCACAGGGTACCACTGCCACGCCAGGGCACTGCTCTCACACCACGCCTGCATGTGCCTGATTCCTCAGCTGCATGGATGCTTTGGGAATTTTTCGGTGTTTTGATGGGGTTTTGCATTTTCCAGGACGAGCAAGGAAGGCCTTAAGAGTGCTTTGCTTTGGTTTTCAGGACAACCACCCCCATCCACCCACTGACATTTTTTAGAAAGAATTCTCTTCTTGCCATGCCACAAAATTCCATCGAGGCTGCAGTAAGCACTTCAATCTGAGGATGAGGAACTAAGGGAAGTACTTTCCTCAGAGCCAAATATTCAACAGTCTGAATGTTTTGCACAAACCTAAGTTTAGAAGACTGACAGAAGCCAGGATAGAAACCAATTGCTGCTAAATCCTTCTTTGCCAATTTCAGTGTTTTGCAGATACACTTCCTCCAAGCACTTTTTATGCTTCATCCATCCATTGGTTTGTCTTTGCCTCCCACAACAAAATTTGCAAAATGAAGAAAAAGGATTTTGAAAGAAGTCACCAAGAAAGAATTTCTACCACTAACATGAGAAGTAATTCTCCTGAGAAGTACTCTGCTGGGAAGAGCAAGCAAGGATTAAGACCCTCCAGCCCTCCATGCCCCATCCAGGTTTGCACTGCTCCAGGTGACTGAGACACAAAGCTCAGAAAAAACCCCAACTCCCCAACTGCTAAAGCTCAGTCCTTTGCCTTGTAATACTCAAAAAGCAGGATCTTGCTTCTGCCTCCCACAACTGCAGCTAAAAAAGCTCAGAAAACCAGGGGAACAGCATTGTATCAGAGCACAGGTCTTGGCCAACAAAATACACCATGACATTTCTCCAACACAGGAGACAACCTCCACTTTCAAATCACACATCTTTTCATAGTTTAGAATGATGAGATTTGACAAGTTTTTCCAAAAGCAGAAGGCTGGTTTACCAAGGAAAAATGAGAAGTTGAATGTGGTGGAAATCTCCTCTTACATGAATTACTGCTCTCTCCCACAAATAACACAGCTACAGCTTTCTTGAGCCGAGGCAAGAGAGAAAGTTTTCTCTGATGGACAAAACAAATTTTTCCATCTGTTTTTCTCTGCACCAAATACTGTGGAGAGTTTTCTATTCCACTCTAGTTTTTCCAACACCCTGAAATTTCAATAGCCCTCTTTTACTACTAATCTTTCTCCTTTTAAGCAGTTGCTTTTGGTTTCTCTTCTACTTCCACTCTTCTTAAAGTAAGTACAGTGAACATTGCATTAAAATGCAACTTGGTCATGATGGAAAGAAACATCTGCTAATTCTGGATGCTCAGGTCCATGCAGAGGTATCCCAGGCCACGTGCAGTTACACCTTTGTCTTGTAAGAACCTGGTCAACAAAGCAGGCTCAGAAGGAGCGAGGCATGCTCAGGGTAAGCTGAGGAAAGGCCTGGCTCTGCCAGCTCCAGGGCTGGGACAGACATCCCTCATCCCCCACCTCCCACATCTCGCAGGCAGCAGGAAAAAGCCCCAAGCAGAGGATCAAATATGAGATGTGCGTCCCAATGATGCCATTTTGTGCTTTTAGCCCAGAATAAACTGACAAGTGTTCCTGCCCGGGGTGTGCAGTAGTGCCGAGGAAACTCCGGCCCAGCGCTGAGCCCCCAGACCAGCTCCTTGGAGTCACCACAATTCAGGGCCACGGAATTCCTGAGAGAGCCTCTGCCCCAGGATCCTTGGAGTCAGCCACATCAGCCTCCTACCATTACTGCATCCATCTCAACTTTCCTGCAAATTCCCCTGGAGAAAGGCCCTTAATGAAGAAATCATAGCCTTGGGGCTATGTAAATGGCTCATATTTACATCGCCTTCTTGGCAGGCATATCAGACATAAAACACTGGATTTCCCCAAAATGGAGAAAACCTGCTGTGACAGGTACCAACAAAAGAACTCCTGAAAAAGAACTTTCAGGAGGTTGCTGATGGTGTATTTTTCCTGTCAGAACATGTCGTGTTATATTTTTGAGGAAAATAATCTTTGAATGAAGATTCAAAGATTCTTTGAAGAACTTTGCATTAAAAATAAAAAAAAAGACAGTTCTGCAATGAAAACAAAGTAAAAAAGTTAGTTTTCCTGTTTATCTAAAACATTACCACAGAAAGCCTTATTGTGTGGTTAAATGACATAATTACGCATGATTTCCAGAAAACCACTAAATGGTCAGCATTTTTTCTGCCTGAAAAATACCCACAGAATTTTAGTAAGAATGTCACACTAGCAGGACATTTTTACAACCAGATTGTTTAAATTAATGGTACAGAGAATACACATGCACAAAATAGGGAGGAATATATTCCTTTTACACCGCTTAAAGTATCTGAAGACATAGAACTTTCTTGAATTAAAATCTAGATTTATTGTTCTCATTTCCTTGGCCCAGCAGTCCCAACTTTATGCATGAAACGAAGTGGGTCTCATTCCTTGCGAAGTACATGCATTTCCCACATCTAAAACAGCTGGCATGGATATGAATATTTGGGATCATATGGCTCAAACACAGTCCTGCTCCTCCAGCAGGAAACCATCTTTTACCCTAAGCAAAAAATGACTGATTTCCCCGCCTGCTCCTGGTCTGCATCCTCAAGACTCCATGAAAAGTGTTATTAGCTCTGATAAGAGGCTGCAAGGGGCCTTAAACCACAAAGGCGCATTAAACTTTTCCTTCCAGATAGAAAGTTTAGGAAAACAACACTAACCAGAGAGGGAAGCTTAAGCACCACCAGTGATTCAGCACCCTGGATAAACTAAATTCTGCTCTAATGGCACAAACACAATCAAGCAAATCCAGAGAAATTCAACCAGGCCTCTCAATTCACCTCTGATCTGGTTTTGCTGGTGATGGTAGAAAGAAAAGCAGAAAATATGAGTTTCAGATCACCACTGCCCCACTAGTGTTTTACACGGAGCTGCAAAGTCTCCAATATTTCTTCATTTGCTTTTGGCTGTAATGTGGCAAAACTTCAGTGCATTACATTAAAAAAAAAAAACAAAACTTCAGTGCATTAAATACTGTGGAATATTTACTAAATCACCTATCTTTTGCCACCTCCAGCAGTTTTCCATAACCCTCAGATTCAGCTAGTGCCGACTTCCCCTTCTCAATTCAGGCAGAAGACCAATTCTAAATACAGAACATATTGCTGAGGACTGAAACATTTTGATGTTGTGTTAGGAAAAAGGGTCATATTTAAGAGCGAAGGTAATCAACACTCAAAACAACAAAGTATTTGTTTTGAAACATTTATTACATCAAAACTAATGCTTATTCTAAAAAAAAAAAAAAAAAAAAAAAAAAAAAAACCAAAAAAAATTAGNAAAAAAAAAAAAAAAAGCTACAGACATTATGGGACTTACTTCCTGCTAAGTGCATTAGTACAAAGTTTTGTTATTGCTTGGACACATTTATACAACAAACATTCATATCTGCCAGATAAAAGCAAAACCAGTTCCAGTTCAAGTACCATTAAACACATAGCAGATTTTGAGAGATAAAACAAATATATTTTGTTTTATATTAAAAAAATAGGACACTGTTTATGTTTTCTTCCTAATAAAACAAAACCCATGAACCCACCCCACCACTAAAACACTCTGATTTAGATGGGTTTTAGGTTTTATCCAACAAGCAGATGACCAAAAGAACCAGTGAATAGCGTCTGAAGCCAAGGCACATTGCAAAGAGGTTTTTGTTTTAGGCACATGACATTTCTCCACTGAAATCTGAATGAGAGTCAAACAAACCTTCCAGATTAGACCTAAATGAATGCAGAGTGCCACCTGTCCCATAAACAAAAGCACATCAAGAGTTTTTTAGCAACCCCAACCCTGCCCTGCATGAAGGTTCATTTGAAGACCATACAAAGAGCCATGCTTTAAACAAAGGCAAACAAAACATGCAAAACATAACTGGTTTCTCCCACCAATTCCTCTCCACAGGAACCTGTGCCTCCAGTCCCCAGAAACTGTAATTCTTGTGTAGCACAAATCAAAATATTTTCATAAGCAACAGGTCCTTCAAGACAATAATGAGTAAAATCCCCACACAGAGTCTCACATTTCTAACTTTCCCATTCATATTCTGCATTAATCACTTCATTGCTGAACAACCCAGTGAAGTGAACAACTCATCAATGGAAAGGTTTATTTTGTATCTACAATACATGAATGGTGCCAATGGCTACAGTGAGTGTCATCAAATAGAAAAACTTTGAGACCTAGACAGTTCTTCACCCCTTTTTCACCATATCCTGATAGTTGAGGATTAATTTTCCCATTCACTGCCTGGTGCTCATTCCAGCAGTGTCTGCAAGCAGAGATTTTACAGCCATCTCTAATTCCCAAGCACCACAAGCGGGTTGTTAACGCTTCTCCCTGGTGCCAGACAGGGCAGGCTCCCCAGAGGCAGCTGCAGCTCACCCAGGTCAGGCAGCAAAATTCTCTCCAGAAGCCTCAGTGTCCCTCTGCCTGCCCCAGGGGAGCAGAGAGGGACAGGCCACCAGCCCAGGGAACTCCACACACAAACCACTGCAGTGCAGCCAGACCTTAGAGCAGGGCTCCAGGGTGCTGATAAAAACCTCATTAAAGCACTCACACAAGACTGAGTGCAAATTCCTAAACAGCAGGACTACCCAGCTAGGTTTCTTCAAGTCCAATTTTATCACAATCTGACAAGCATATCATGTTCTTCAACAAGACAGGCAAAAATAGGTCAAAGACACCATCATGCATTTCTTTGGTGCCACACTGAATGTCATTTTGTATGCACTGAGTCATCTGCATCTTCCTCAGCCACTGCCAGCTGCAAATGGTGGGGGCAGAAGGGAGAATTAAATATTTTCCCGTTAATCCCATTTGCTGCTATAGTCCTACTCATGCAAGCATTACCACAATAGTAACACAGAGTAGAGACCAGCTACAGGTAACAAAATAGAGAATAAATCCAGCTTAACTGTTCTGTTAGTAAGCCTCACTTTCAGGCACCAAAGCAGGGAAATAAAACCTTCCTTCAAAATCACTGCCATATCCTGTCAGTCTTACACACTAATTAAATAGTTAATTTAGTTAATATAATAGATAGTGTCACTGAAGTCAGCAGTTTTATGTCAGCATTTATGAGTTGTCAGTAACACCTGTGCTCAGCAGGCACTTCCCAGTACGGCACCCACCCTTCCCTCCCCAACCTCCCAGCAAGGATGAAGCGCCCTCTCCACTCCACTTCCTGGCATTTTCCACTAAGTCAAGCTGTAAAAATGCAGAGCTTACCATATCTTTGCTATTTGAACAAAATGGGCAGATGTAACTGCTCTGTTCTTGTCTTGGGGCTGCACACACATTGCTGGAATACAGCACATTACTGGGGTCATATTTGCGTGATTTTTAAATAAAGTACAAAGAAACCCTATTGCTTCACTTATAAGAATTCTCTATTTTCCTTTTTAAAAAGAGAAAAAAAAACAACACTCCTGAACTGGCTTCACATTCCCATCCATGTTAACAGACCAGCCCGTGCTGGAAGCCTGGCTAGTCAAAACAATATTAAAACACACTACTGTAAATCTGGTAACAAACTGATACATTAAGTAATTTACTAGTTTTAACAAGTAAAGATATAATAATAAAATTTGCCAAGTATTTGGTCTGCACAGCCTCTAGTTTAACTAGCCTGTTTGACTATTTAAAAAGGTGAAAGTTCTATTTTATCACTATCCTTTAGCCTTTAGAACCTCATTTAAACCCAATTATGAGTGAACATCAAGCATCTCACAAATACTAAAACAAGAAAAAAATCCCAATGAGAAAACAGTCAAGTACTTAAAGCAATCCTACGGAATCCATTGAAGATTTTTGGGTTTGTTTTTGTTTAAAGGAAATGGTGCAAAATGTCCTTGCAATCCCAACGTTCCTAAGGCTGTAACCCGAAGGCCCCCTTAGATGCCATGCCTTAAAAGGCAAAAAGAGACCAGACATCCTGGTGAAAGAGAACATGAAAGCAGGAGATGCGGCCAGGCCGCGCAGAGCTCTGCCAGCTGCGCTGCCTGACCCGTGGGACGCAGGAGCGGCCCCAGCCCAGAGCCCGGAGCGCGGAGAGCCCGGAGAGCCCGGAGAGCCCGGAGCGCAGAGCCCGGAAAGCCCGGAGCCCGCAGAGCCCGCAGAGCCCGGAGCCCGCAGAGAGCCCGGAGCCCGCAGACCCCGCAGAGCCCGCAGAGAGCCCGCAGAGAGCCCGCAGAGAGCCCGCAGAGAGCCCGCAGAGAGCCCGCAGAGAGCCCGCAGAGAGCCCGCAGAGCCCGCAGAGCCCGCAGAGCCCCAGCGGAGCTCCAAACCCGAGCACTTTGTCCGCGGGGAGCAGCGAGGCTCGGCAGCGCTGCCCCGGCCTCCAGCACCACCCTGCACACCGGGGCTGGGGTTGCCAGAGGCGCCCAGAGCGCTGGCCTCTGCTCTGAAGTCCCTGCCTTTAATCAAAGCTCTCCTCTAGGCTAGATAAGTTTCTAAGCGTTAAATGCAACAAGTAGTTTCTTTTACAAGAGGGTGTGACCAAACAGTAAATTAATTTTGTCTTGACATTCAAGTGGCAATATCTGTTTCTAGCATGAAAACAACTTCCTGAGACAGAAGTTACTACAGATTGTTAAAAGCTTGGAGAACTTAAGCATTTAATAATATTCACAACCATGCTCACTGCTTTCTTGCCACAAGCATTTCAGTTTAAAAATGCACAAAAGTACAGAAAATTCCTAATATGGAAATGGTTGTAGTCAATTCATAAAATAATTCGGGAAAAAAACTGCCAGACCTGTTTAGAGTAATGCTGTGTGCCTGGCAGATTTGCAGCATTAGGAAACGCCCCAGGTTAGCTTCAGTGAAAGTCACAGCAGCAGCAGCACCTTGTGCGACTCGGCCAGGGCACAGGGCGAGCTCCTGCTCACTGGCACTGCTGGGCTTTCAGGCTCTCCCGAACAAAGGCAGCAATCCCAACCAGGCCAGCTCATGCAGCCTTTGGGAACCTACAAATCACGTTACATCCTAACAGAAGTTTAACTGGATGCTGGAACACTGGTCTGGGTAAAAATGCATCATATTCTTCCACAAGCTAAAGGATTACACACCAGAGCCTTAATTACAGTTCATTAAACACCACAGTCAGGAATCTGATATTCTGATTTATAGTTCCCAGTTTAATTTGCAAATGGTGAATGTAAAACATCAAAGGATCTCTGCTCACCTGAACCCTCATTGTGGACTGTGAGTGGCCCTCTCACTCTGGGGGAGAGCTACACCAGCTCTGGGACCTTTCTGCCCGTGGTCAGCAATATTTCTGACCCATCCTTTCTCTACTCATGGTTGGATGTTCTTACACCTATTGCACATCACGTTGATGTTTTCCAGCTTTTGCTTCCCTCCTCCCATACTCTTAGTTGATGGTACAAGGTCCAGGGAAACCTAAATATTACTTCCATGTTTTGGAAGCAACTACACAAATCACCTGAGGATTAGGTGACTTTTCTTTTTTAAAAGTGAGAAAGTATTTTTAATTGTAGCTCTAAAAAGTAGCAACTTGAACACTACAGAACAGCAGCAGCTGACTCACTGCTAAGATGATGCCTGGAGTGGCTACCTAGAACAGAGGCTAGACAAGGTTAAGAGAATAAAAGTAGGTATTCAATAAATACCTTCAACTGATACACTTTGGGCAGTGCAAAAGCCTCTGAGAGAGGCTACACTCAAAATGAACCATGATCACGAGTTTTCCAGACAATTTTAAGTTTGGTCCATTTACATATCAGGGATTAATTCTCCAATTACAGCTTCAGGTAATGAAGTCACATTCCCCAGTTTGCTGCCCCCAACTCACTTTTGTTTATACTTTTTGGGGCCTGAGGTTGTAGGGTGTCCTTGAACTTCAGGCCTAAAGGCCCTGTTTTGTCTGACCAAAATGTGGAGAGAGTTAACTAACACTCTATATGGAGTTTATACACTAATGCAGTACAGGATTTGAAAAATATAAAAGCTAAAATCCTAAGGCATCAAAAAGTCTTTTCATCATGCATTTAGTTTTCTTTGTATGCAAAATTTCAGTACAAAATTATTTGCTGAGGTCCTGAGGCAAGAGAGTATTGATGAAATGCAATTTTGAGCACAGGATGATGATGGCTACTGAAAGTGTGCAAGTTGATTTGATAAAACAATGCACTAACTCTCACCAGAAACAAAAGATTCCTCCAACACTGATTATGTTACAAGAAAAACACAACCTCTTGGATTTCTAGTCCTTGTCTTCTTATCTCAAGATGATAATCAAATCATTAGGGAGCCTCATCAACAAAAGATGTTGCCAGAAACATTACAAGAAGTAAAGGTGGCTTTCCAACTATTAATGTCATGAGAAATACATTGATGTAGTGCATCTATTACTATTGCACTGGTTCATAGTGGAAGGGAAAAAAAATACAGCATACTTGGTACAGATATTGTAGGAACTTCTTCTGAAATCAGAATTTTAAAACTATCCACCATCTTAGGAGGGAAATTATCAACAGGAATTTGGAGTTCACTGGCAGGAAGATATGATCCCATGGCGAGATGGTAGTTAAGAGACACCATAAAAGAAAGCAAAACCTCATCACCTTTCTTTGGGAAGACACCCACAGCAATTTCTTTAGTTGTTCACAGAAACAATAAAAACCAAAGATAAACAGAGTTACCTTATTATTCTTCCACAATAAACATTAGGATTAAAATATCACCACACAGCAATGCAAATCCACAACCTTTAAAGAGAAATCTTTTTGAAGAAAAATCAAGAGTTTCAGAGGCACCAAAGAGAGGATTTCTAGGCATATTTGTGCATTACAAATTTGATCCCCCGAATATGATATGAGCAGCCTTTTCCTAAGACCAAGTACCTGTTGTGATACTCAACATCTTCTGAACAAGCAGCTACAAGTGCCACCGAAAATCAAAACTCAGCACATGACACCAAAAAAAATCACAGTGATTTCCTACAGTAACATACATTCATTGTTTGGACAGTGTACGAGAATAAAAAGGTGGCCAACGCAGTTCATCACCGTGTGGCTATAAATTGCCAGCGTGATCCTGAGATGAAAGAGAAGTGTCTGGAGAAGTGACACTGCACAGAGAGGTGGGAGCCAGCCTAAAGGCCAGCACTGCTCAGGCTGTGGCTGCTGAGAGTCCGGCCCCTCTGGCACAGTGGGCAGTGCCCAAGCTGGGAGCCCTTGTCCAGTGCTGTCCAAACCTTTCTGTCCTGCCTCGTGCAGGAACAGTGCTGGCTGAGGGCACGAGGGGCCGGGAGGGGTTACAGCAAGGGGCAGCACTAACACAGAGATATCAATCACTCCAGCTACATGCTAAATGAAAGGAGGAAGGCTTCTATCCCTGCAAAATGCAGAATAAACGATGGTGACACCATCACCCGTGAATAAAAAAGGCAGGTCCAAGGACCCAAAGCTCGCTCTGAGGCTCGGGTGTCTCCTGCAGTGCTCTGCGAGTGCTTCCCACCAGGACTGATGGCCTGACCGCTGTGACCTCGCTCAGAATGTCACCCCCTGCCCCAGAACTGAATTAAGACCCCCTCGACAGAAACCCAAAGTTCACAACAACCAACACAAAAACAATCTCCCTTTACTCATGGGGGTGCCCCAGGAACTGCCCTAACTTACAGACGGCAGCTGCCTGGGAAGCACGTGGCTCTCCCTGCTCCCAGGGAATCACAGCCGAGCACTTCGAGACAGACAGGCCCCCAGGTGTGACACATCACACACAGCCAGGAGGCTGCGGGCTCCATCTAATCCTCCCCTCCAGCCCGGATGCTGAGCTCGAAACACAAGAAGGCAGCAATAACTAAATATGAGATTACTGCACACCTCAGAATCGCTTTCAACCAGATTCTAATAGTTAGCAATTAGCTTATTCCTTGGAACATACATGTTATTACTCTAATTTTCTAATATAATTAACAATGAAAATTCTCAATAGTCTTATTACCCATGTGGGCATGGATTCCTGGCTTTTGAATTTTGTTTTCTTCATTGCAACAGAATCCGACAGCTAAGAGTTTCACTGCAGTCCTGGCCTCAGCAACCCATGTCTGAATCTGGAAATGTATAACAAGAGTAAGCCGCAAAACAACTTTTTTTCAATGTTCAGCTACTTCCACCAATGAAGATGGAAATTTTTATTCCGAAAACTGTGAATATCTGAACTGCTATTCCCACCAGATTTCACTTAGCTCAAACTGCTGCCTCCCCTGGCAATATCAAATGCTACAGACAAGAAGACGAGAGCAAGCACGGAGTGATACTTCCCAGTGCACTCATCAGCATCTCACAGCTCAGAGACCTCCCAAGCAGAAGTATTATCTTCTTTAAAAGGAATCTCTGATGGATTTTTTGAAGCATTTGGAACAAACACATGAGGAGAAGAAAGTCTAGGGCTGTCTGAGCCACAGAAAACATCACCAACCACCACAAATGCCATCCACACTCTCTCAGCCAGCACATGCTAAGGGGTTTCTGCCTCATGCTGCTTCCACCAGAAGGCTGCTCTGCCATCCCACCACTCCAGGCAAACCAGTCCCAGCTGCTGCCAATGTCACAGGACCTGACCGGGCACAATTCTTCACACCCACTGACCCAGCTGCTAAAGGTGATACCTGTTACTTCAAATCAAGCACCTGTGCAAACCTGGCAGGATTCCTGAGAGAACCAACAGGGTTCCCAACAGGATCCTGGCCTGATTTTCCTTTCCTTAAAGTCTAGGAAAAGCCCACCTGGAGCTACACTCCCAGAAAAATTGGGCAGCAGACAAAGGGCAGGCACAACTGGCCATGGGAATTTCAGAAGGAAACATATATACACCCAGCTTTAATGACAGTAAGATCCTTGGAGGTGCAGAATTACAATAATCATGGAAAAATAATAATTGTGCATTTTGAAAAGCTGAAAACTAAAATGAAGGGGGGAAACAGAGAGTCTCATCTAAATTAAAATATTTCCAGCAAAGAAGTGGTTCCTGCAAAGCAGCTCATCTCCTTTGCATGATAGAATAGGCCCCTCCTGACTTCTCATACACCTTTTTTCAGCAAGCACACCTTTTTTTCTCTCAGGAAAAGGAGAGCCTGTCCTTAGGAAATTCAAGGGAATGGGGAGAAATAAAACAAATCATTTGAGGACATCCATAGCAAAGTTTTCCAGTGATATCCATTTCATTATTGTACAAGTCTCCACGGGAGGCATTTAAAGCCCTCAAAAGTAGAAGAAAGAAATTAATGCCAGAAAGTAATGAGAATCAACTCTAAAGAACATTCCTGCTCTGCTCTCCAAGGACAGCTGCCTCTCTCACACCTTCCATGAGAAAAGGTACTACTCCTTTTAAATGCCTGAACACCAACAGATACAACCTCTCCAAAGGAAAAACATTTCCTAGGTTAGCACACAAGTGTACCAACTTCTCCCTGACTTCCCTTTCGATTTCAAAAGTCTCACTAGAACTAAACCAAAAGGTACAAACCAAACATGAAAGCTCCAAGCTACCTTAAGTGCTCCCCCCTTCCATTTCCCTTTGTGCCCTTCATGTGTCACTTCCCACCTGTCTGGTGACACCCTGAAGTGTCTCAGCCACCCCAGGAGCCCTGCACACCCCTTTTCTAACATTGTCCAACACTCCCCACTTTTCTCCAAGCTGCTGCTGTAAAGAGGCTGCAACTGCATCCCCAGTGCAGCAGATGTTCCCTCACAGATCCCAACAAATGTGCACAACTATTTGAACAGAGCACTGAGATACAGGCAGAAGACCCCTCTCACCTACCTGGCAATAACACTGCCAAGATCAGGGAAATAGTTCAACACTAAGCTGTTCCACATGGGCCTTACCCCGCCACTGTTCCTCCCACTGCTATTACTACTGACCACTGGCAGGCAGACCCAAGGACTAGGAACTCTTCATTCAGTTTGGCCATAAAGAGGAGCTGCAAGCCCTAAATTGTACAGTTTTCCCGACACAACCCAATCTAAATTTAGCAAAAACCGAAACAAGGCTCAGAAATAAGCTGCACAATACTATACATGAAACATCACCATAATCCATTATGTTGGTGCCCCTTCAAAGGGCACTTGGGGGCATATTCTCTTGAAATATTAATGAGTTAAAACTATTACCCTCTCTAGCAGCACTTACATTACTCCATATGCCTACAACATCACCATGGTTTCCCTCCAGTAACAACCCCTTTATTTGAATCAATAAAGATAAATCTACAACAAATTCACAGAGCCTTACACCTGTTTTGAGTGACGTGGGGTTTTCTCCATCTCCTGCTCCTCCGGCTTTTGACAGTCAAAAATGGGCATTTGGAAACAAGCCACAAAGAGCAGCCGTTTTCCTTCTCCCAGCACCACAGGGCAGTTTGTGGGAACCCTTCAACCAAAGATCTGAACAAGCAGCAGCAACGTTTGCCTCGAGCTGATATTTTGCCTGCCAGTCACAAATGTATTTTAAGACAAATCCTGATGCTAAATGAAGCACATGCATTGTAATCTTTCCTGTAACATTCTTTTTTATTATAATAGATTTAGAGACTTTTATCTTAACCAGTACTTGCCTTTTTCCTTTTTGTAAATTTTTTTTTTTTTTGTGTGCCAGGAGTTCCTTCTTGTTTTAAGAGATAGAGTTCTACACCCCAGACTTTGTTAAGTTTCAGCTCCTTCAGTATTTTTGTAAAGGCATTACTGAATATTGTAACTGAAATAATTACACTTGGCAAATAAGTAACCTAAGTACATAGTGGAATGTGCTCTCTCTCCTTTCTTTTCCAACACTGCTCGGTTTTCCATTGGTTTGCAAATGCCAGTAGTTTGCTCCTCCATTACCATGAATGAGGAGTTTTATTGAGTAGTACTAACCAGGCTGAGGTGGTGCACAGCCTTCCCCCCTACACTAGCTAATTTAATTTCTTCTTAATTGCTGCCCCTCTGCATTCATACACTCCTGGGAACCACGTGCAATAGCTCAGATCATCCTTACGGAAAGGGCACAAAGCATGGCTCAGTTCCCCTGAGACACTGCTCTGCAAGTATAAATCTTCCCAACGACGAACTGGGAGCAGCAATGTCTTTGTCCAGAGACAAGGAAACCTCTCTAACGACAGCACAGCGCGTCTTTCCCCCATCTTTCTTTACATGACCTAAAAACTTACGAGGTATATTCCATGTATCTTTGGGACTTGTTCCAAGCAAGTCAGATTTAATAATAAAGGATTCGGTTACGACCGGTAATTAGTCATTTTAATGACAAGTTTTTAACAAGACATGCCACAGTTATTAGTGTACTGCAGAAAGGATCTGCAGTAGGAACTGAAACAAAAATCCCGAGGGTGGATTATTTCAGTGTATCAGGCAGCACCACCCCAGGATTTCCACCACATGGACAGTTTTTAACAGCTCGAAGACAGGTAGATGTTGCACAGTGATGACAGATCCTTTGGCTCCAGTCCTGAACACACACAACGCACACACTGCTGGTCCCTGTTGTTTTACTGACTTAACACGCTCACTGCTACCACTTGCAGAGCACAGATCCTACCCAGCGCTGAGGGGATGAGAAGAAAACAAATCACACTTCCAAATCCTGGATTTTACTGGGCATTCATAAAAAATGAATTCATTACCAGCGTCCTCTATAAACCTGCGTGCAGCTGAAGCCGGGATACTTCCAATGTGTTTTTCGAGACACCTGCACGTGCAAGTTTTGCCTGATACTAATCCGCGGTGGTTTTAAATGCCGAAATTATATATACAAAATATTAAAATGTTTCTGGCATCACACTTCTCAAAGAACCTGTTTATTTTAAGTTAAAAGAACTTGCAGTATGCTGTAAGAAATTACTTTAAAATCTATTTCAAGGTGATTGCCATTTTCATAAAACACCTCTTTTCCTAATATCCTGAAAAACACATTTGTTGATTTGAAAATATAAATATCATAGTGACTTGGAAAGCAAAGCAGAAGAGAGCAAACATCAGCACTAGCACCACAGAAACTGCTGAAATGCTCTGGTGTTTATTACGTGTTTCACTGCTGGGGTGGTCCAAGCTTTGCACAGGCTCCACCAAACCAAAACCAAACCAGCTCAGGTGTCCAAAGTACACGAACAGACCCAGCTCACGTTTAATTTCACAACACAAAACCTCACGTTTGGTGTCCGGGTTTTTGGTGCCTTTTTTTTTTTTTTTCTTTTTTCTTTTTTTTTTAAAGGCTTTTTTTCTTTTTACTCGGTGCATTTAAGAGAACTTCAACGCGCTAAGGGCAAGTAGGAGAGCGAGGGCTCTGCGAGCTGCGGGCGGATCCCGCGCTCCGCGCCCGGCACCGGGCGGGTCCCACGGGGGAACCGCGGAGCCGCAGCCGGGCACGGCCGGGAGGGGCAGGGGCTCCCTCCTGCAGGGGCTCGGCCCGAGTGGAATTGCTCCCGAGAGGCCGCCCGCTGCCGTGCCCCGGCCCTGCAGCGCTGCCGTGCTCGGCATGCCGGCGG
>VWZN01012595.1:25765-61963 GCA_013396955.1 Regulus satrapa | reverse complement strand
CTGCCCCGGCTCCCGCCCGCCGCCCGCGCTGCTCCTGCCCCGCGCGGGTCGCTGCGTCCGCCGCTGGCACCGAGGTGAGCTCACAGCCCCAGCTCGGCCCTTGCGGGGCCGCCTCGGAGGAGGCACCGGGCTTCGGGAGCTGCCCCGGGCTCACGGCCGAGCTGACACTGCGCCCGAGCGGCTCCGGCAGCGGAAACTCCGCGCCGCTCTTCCACCAGTGTCGTGTTTCGAAACAGTGAAGTTCTCCAAGGTAGCCTTGACTGGCTCTGAATCAGCTTTTGGGGGTACTTTTCCTTTTGCTGCCTCACGACAAATAAGGACAAATTGCAACGTAACCTGGCAAATCCAGGTGAGTGAAATGCAGCGAAGTTGTTGTTTTGGTTTTGTTTTAACACAGCCAGACTGCTGTGTACCACGGCTGAAGTTCAAGTGCTCCTTGTTGCGTCCTGTGGTTTTCCATGGTTATCAGCCAGGCTCGGACAGACCCTGGAGAACAGAGAACAGGGCTCCCGTTCTTGTCACTGACAGTCTGCACTGTCACCTGTTCCACATTACAGGACTTCAACGCATTATTAATTCTGGCATTCTCCTCTGGCCTCCCAAGAGTCTGCCACAGTTCTTTTTTCCATGAACACTGGATTATCCACCTGGGGATTTCCTTTCCGGTTACCTGTATGTTCTACTTCATGTCTCCCTTTCAGTTCCCTTGAAACTCCTTTGATCCTTCTTTTCATGGTTCTGCCCTGTACATGTGTGATTTTTAATTTCAAGATATTTTTCTACTTTTGTTTGGCCTCTGAATAAACATCCCCAAAGAAGGAGGGGCAAGGAGACGCCCTCGGAGGGAGAACCAGGGAAAGAGTCAGGGGTTTGTTCATCACTAACAGTCGCAGCTTGGTTGACTGGAGCCACAGGTGACAGTGCAAAGTCGTTCCACAGCTTCTCTGCTCCACCCTGGGCCTGAGAGGAACCAACATTCTTAAGCAGGGTGAAGAGTTGGGAGATGTGTAAAATAAAGTCATTGCCCTTTGGTGAAGGGTGAGTGGCAGGGAAAGAAAAAAATTTAAAAACATGATCAAAGCATGGAGAAGGAGGGTAACTCTTGCTTAGGTCACATGAACCTGGCCTAACAATATGAAATAATGTAAGTGTAAGGGGGAAATCCTGCTATAACACAGGGCTGGACTAATAGATATTTACAGTCTCTTATTTCAGTTCTTGTATAACTTTGGGTAAATCTCACAAAGCTCTTTTTCTTACAGGGAGTATCACGAGTGTGTGCTTGTCACTTAGGAGAGCATCTCTGGATTGTAACTTAAGGCTCCGTGGGTGTTTCAGGAACAGAGGTCATGCATATTTACCTGCAGAGACATTTAGCCTTTATTTTGAAGGACTGCTGTGGCAGTTCTAGAAAATTATCCTGAGCAGAACATTTCTGAAACATCCAGTGAGTATTTTTTTAGTCCATCTTTTGCAATTCTAACCAAAACACATCAGTGTGTTGGAAGAGAATCGAAACATGGTGTTGAAGAAGGACAAAGGGGGAAGATGGTTGAGAGGCTTAGCAAAAGGTGAGGTGATAGGAGGTCTTTATTTTGGCTGTTTGCTTATTGCCTTCTGCACACCCTTCTGCAAACTTCTTAATAACTTCCTTCTCCCATGGAGTGGAGGACATGAAGTGTAAATGTATTTCTATTATGAGAGCAGTTTGGGGGTGTTGGGAAGTATAGACACACCAAACCCCTCTGCTTTTGGGCAGCCAATTCTCAGGGTAGGGAGAGCACAGCAAACAAGCTCTGCTCCAGCAGGGTGTTCCTGGGGCAAGAGGAGGGCTGGTCCCGAGTGTGCTGAGTGTCCCAGCTCCCAGGGCAGCTCCCGAGTGTCCCAGGTCCCAGGGCACAGCCCTGCCAGGAGGGCCCAGGCCGAGCCGGGGATCCCTGGCGTGCTCCTGGATGGGTGGGTGGGCTGGACTGACTTGGCAAGGCCTGGTGAGGCTGCTGCCAACATTTAACAAAGGAATCCTTTACACACGTTCTTGCGTGATACGGCACCTTTTCAGCTCTGCAGCACTGGAAGGAAAAAAATGTCTACGTTGAATATGTAAATAAAAGTACTGATCCAGGAGAAAGGTCACTGCATTCATCCTGGGCAGATCAGATTGCTCTCAGATAACTTTGCCTTTAAAAGTTTCCAGCACAGCCTGTCATTCTATTGTGTGCCTGCTCACAGAGACCAGGAAAATGGGGAACTGGGTCAGTGATCAGCACTCAAGACACCACCATAGTATCAAGCTAATCAGAGAATTCATCACTGAGTTCTTCACATCCAGCTAAAATACAACTGAAGAGTGAAAACAAGGAGGAAAGCATCGAGGGAAAAACCAAGCATGCTGTACATAGACACTGTAATTAAATGATCTGTTTGTTACAGAACAGTTAGGTCAGCTTTGACAGAATTAAAACCTCCCCATCAGAAAGTATCTTCATGACACTGGTCATAAATTAAAAGCAGATGGTGAGTTAGGTGTAAAAAGCAGTTGAAAGAGAATCTTAAATATTCTCAGTGAACAAACTGAACAAAGAGACCCTCATCTCTCAACTACTCAAATGAGTCATCTCAACTATTCCTACAACCTCTCATAAATTTGTGAACCAACTGTAGGTTCTTTTCATTAAGCACATTTAAGTGCTATTTTGAAGATTAAAACCTGTGATTCTATTCCAGCAGAATAGGAATATGAACTTAAAACCAGATTTTTAAAGTGCATTTATGTAGTTTCAACACACTTAAAAGTATTTTAATGCTTAAACATAAAATTTTGTAGATCTGAATGCTGCTTATTAGGAATGGTGTTTTAATGCAGTTAAGAGTGTAAAAGGCATTAGACTCCTAGCAGGAAAGTTAAATCTGTGCAAGTACCTTAAAAGAGCTGAGAAGTTCTTTAAGAAAAGGCTCCGGTATTTCCACATGACCTACCAAAGGGAAGAAGCACTGGTATGCTGCCAAATTCCAGGAGAGCTGAGCCGTGATTAGAGTTTAACTTTGGCATCAGACGGGAGGCTTTCTTCTCCTTGAAATTCTCAATGTAAAAAGTGCTGAAGCTTTTTCTCAGCTTTTCAGTTGGGGGAAAAGACAAAATCCAAGCCCCACCCTCAAAAGCTAATGAAGAACTTGCTTCAGGAAAACATCTGGTAGCTTTGAGTGCCATAGTGCAGGGAACTGCATTTTCCCAATGTGGGCATGTGGTATGCACACCGGTTCTGTAGCCATGAGTGGCATGGGAGGTGGGCAAATCATTTTGCTGAGTCAAAAGTAGAAATTAATATGAAGAAGAAACTGCAAATTCTGATACAGACTTTAAGCAGAAGGAAAACTGGGATAGTGAGGAGTCGTGAGGTCAGTTTTCTGTAATGCTGCTGAACAGTGTGACAATTCCATGTCACCACATCCAGTCACAGCCGGGCACTGCAGCCTCCCGGCATGACACTACTGGGAAAGGCACCTCAGGAACAGAGAGGAGACCTGGATTCTGCAGCTGGGAGTCAAAAACCAGTCCTACCAGCTGAGGAAAGGGGTCAAAGTACAGCCCTGCCAACTGAGGAAAGTTCAGAGAGAAGCAGAGAGAACAGGAAGAAGCTGAGGTAAAGGGCAACCTCTCAGAGCTTCTTGCAGGTTCCACCGTGCCCATTTGGGCAGGGGCTCTTGGGCACACACCACAGTACACTTGAGGGTCTCCTGAGCTTTTCATCTGGTTAAAACTGCAACTTCACTAGCCAAAAGGTGGTAGTGAGTCCTACTCCTCAGCTACAACTTTAGCAGACTTTCACCACCTCCACCTGGATTTTGGCCCTGAGACCTTGGAAAAAAAAAAGGAGCAGCGCTGGAGGCCCCCAGGCCTCAGCCACTGGTGACAGTCCCCAACCCCAGGGGTGCCACCAGCTGTCACAGCTGGGACCAGAGGCAGCAGCAGCTGAAGTCCCCACAGGACCCTGCCAAGGAGCTGTACAGGATTAAGGGAACAGGTAAAAGTGTCACTTCTGGAACTTCACCATCGTTATCAGGAAACAGTGTTTCCCTTAAAAACAAACCAAAAAGAAAAAAAAAATTCCCCCCACCTCTCCCCCCCCAAAACCAAGAAAGGCAATGCTGCCAAACAAATCAGTCAGACCCTTACTTTGGCAGACATGAACATGACTTCATGTGCTTTTAACAATGAGCCATTCACAGAACCATTTTCTTATTTCTTTTTACTCCAGGATTAGGGACTGATGTCTCATTCTGTATCATCTATTGGTCCAGTTTGGCAGTGAAGAAGTCACTGGCTCCTTACATCTCCAAAAACTTCTAAGGGCATCTGCAAGTTCCAGAGAGGGGTTACTGTGCAGCCACAGCTGGGCTGAAGAGCAACAGACATTCTACAGAGCCCAAGGTGAAATGAATTTCTATAAAAAAGAGAAGCAAAACGCCAGATTTTTAAGAAAAGTGCCAGCAGACCTTTAATGGTGCTGGGAAGCAGCCAAGACCGTGAATTACATTTCTTTTGAAAGAATCCTGTATAATGAAGCACACTGAAAAAATATGCAGAGAGACTGACAGCAGTGTTTACTTTATTCATGGCACTACATTTATCCAGGAAACAGAGAGTGAAAAAAAAAAAGCCGTGGACTGAGAAAAAAGATGGTGGTCTTCCAATAACACCATAAAACCAGACAGACCTAGAGCAGAAGGCCAGAAAACTCTTGTTCCCTCTGCATGGATGTGGGGATGCTGCCCCTGCAACATCCAGTAGTTTTATAGCAAGCGATGGAGCACACAAGGATATAGCAAGCACAAGCAAACCTTGGAGGGAAAGAGCCAGGTTTATTTTTTGAGGAGGTGGGAAGCTGAAGGGGAGGATGAAAAAATTGTATAAACCATGTTTTATAAGCAAAGTTTTAAAGGTCCCTCAGCAGGCTTTAAAAAAAGATGAAGTATGCTCACTACATTCTTTCTTTCCACGGACAGAACGGGCCAGCGAAAACAACTGACCTCAACTGTTTGAATCCTATGTGTGTTGTTATGCAACAACCCAGCCAGCCCCCTGCACTTCTCCTGGGGATTTTCACATGGGAGAGAAGTTCATTTTTTAATTACCCTCCTGAATGTGTTTTACTTACAGCTAACCTGCAGCTGATTGCTAACATCAGCAACACAACAGCAGTTGAAAGAATATTCCTTTTTGCAATAGCGCCTAATTTCTCCATTGGCTCATTCCCTCACAGAGTATTTCTTTGGTTACATGGGTCTTCTACATGGCTTTTTGGCTTTTTGCAACAGGAAAAATAATTTCAAGCCTTCCATCACTGGCTATAAACCCAAGGCAGGCATATGGCCCCAGCTCTCCAAAGCTACACAGAGGAACTAATAAATCCTGATTCCTCGCGGGCTTGTCTTTTCTCCCCACCTCACCCCTCCCACCAAGGCCGCTGCCCCAGCCCCTCCCCAGAGTCCCCTTGCACAGGCAGCAGCTTAGCTCCTATTTCTGTCCTCCACCTACTGCGAGCAGAAGGAAGCCAGTGCTGCGCCAGGTTCCGTGTGTGCAGACCACAGATCTTTGTTTGGCCCGGCCGGCCTAGGAACCAGCCAAACTTCCTTGGCAATCCCTACCTAAAGCAGAGGAAGTCTTTGGATTTATCGTCTCCACCAAGCCCTTCATTTTCATGCAACTGGGATTAAGTCAGCTGTCTCCAAGATCTTTCTTGTCATTGAAGCTGGCCAAAAGATTTAAGTTATTTTTGAGGAGGGGGTTGAACAGGACAGAGCACAAATGCAAAAGCAGTGGAAGCCATGCTAAAAGTATTTAAAATATGACAGCATTCTCTTAAATAGTTATGTTGTACTTCTGTTCAGCTGAAAAGTGACTTGGGAGATTTTAACAGTCTTTTGCCATTTTAAGTATTTCAGATCCTGCCAGTTTCTCTGGCAGTTTCTCAGCATTGCAAGATACTGGTCAAAACATCCTGATTCAGCCATTTAAGCACAGTTAATTACAGTCACCTACTGATAATCCAGTGTTGTCCTGGGGCATGTGTGTTCTTCTCAGGAAAACAAACCTGGGAGTAACAATTCAGGTTCACAACATAAAAAAATCCCAGTATTAATTCAGTAGCCCACATCTCTTGCACAGATCAAAGATATTCCACTGCTTGTTTCCAAACCAGCCCATCACCACAGCAGCTCTCAGCTCTTACCAAAGCTTAAACCCAGCTTCAAACAGGCTCCATCACTGACCTCCACAGCTGAGCAATAAAGAGCCACTTGTGGTTTTGGTTGGAAGTGCCCAGAGCTCTCTCTCCAGGACTTCTGCCTTTGTTTTGCTTTGAAGAGATTTTCTGTGCAGTCAGTGACTGGTCTTGAATGAAACTGAATTTTCTCCTACTTCTTCCTCTCTGCCTGTAGGCACAGTAACTGAACTCTTTCAGAACATCAGAAAATTTGGAAAATCTTCACTTTCTAATAATCTCCAGAGCATCATCAGTATACCAGGTCCTTTGTGGGTAATCGTTTTCCTCCTCTGGAAAGGAAAGGTTTTAATTTGGTGTACCCACAGCACTGTCCCGCAGTTCCTCTCACTGAGGCCGTGGATAACACAGAGTGATCTGACCTCAGCAGCCCTCTCCATCCCTCCATCCCTCCCTCCCTCCATCTCTCAGTGGTCTCACTCCCCCTGTTCTGTCAATTAAGTCCATTCTACTCCCTTTCTAAAAGACAAGTCTTTGGTTTTTGGAATGCTGTCAGACTGGTCAGGTGAGTGCCAGAGATCTACAGTGGCATTTTCCTTTCCTCAGCTTCAGTATTTCACTGCACATGCTTGCAGTAGTTGCAACTCCATTTCTGCCATGTTTTGGGGGATTGTTTTTGGTTTTAAGCATTTGGCAAACCCAAGTTAAAGATGTCATTTTTATGTCATAAAGCTACACTGAGTGTTACATACAAAACATCCGTACTGAAAACTCAGACACTTTTCAAAGGTAGTTTGTGCAAGCTAATTCAGCTTTCTTGCGGGCAGATACAACTGTTGGCTTCCGGTGCTGGTCACTGCTATTTCAGCTATTGTTATGAAAGAAACAAACCAGTCAAACCAGTGTCAATTTAGTCGACTCAAAATTAGAAAAGAGAACTGCTTGACTCATTATAACAAAATGCATAGAACTGAATGAAATCACTTTCGGAAAAATTCAGCTCACTCTTGGGAAGATACTTAGATGACAAAATTAATCTGCCAAATGGCAATTACTGAGGGAAGCTGACAAGCAGTGCTACAGCATCCGACAAATATCCAGCATTGTTACCTTCAGGCACTCATCCCATGCCTGCCACCTCCTGGGCTGGGAATATTTCAGTTCCAGAAACCTTCAGCAAAACGTAATTAAGTGTCAGGGAACGGGGAGAGAGGGATCTTTCCCTTCAGATAAAGTGTTACTACTCCTCGCCTTGGGTCTACTGCACAAAGTCTGCTACCAAAGGCACCAGAGAAAATTAATTGCTTCCCTTGGTTCTGACATCATCTCACAGACCTCCTGCACGTAATTACTACTGTGCTTGCCATAAAGCCCTCCAGGAACTCGCAGCCTGGGGCTCTGACTCCTGGAACAAATCAGGGATTACACAGCTCTGGCAGAGGGTGTCAGTGCTGCAGATGCACTCACGCTGCCGGGTCACGCCGCTGGCACCAGTCAGTGCTGGCCAGGGCAGCACCGCGCTCAGCACGGGACACGCCTGTGGTGCAAATCCTGCAACGTCACTGTGGTGCTGATGCTGCAATGTGGTGCTAATCGTGCGAGCCTTTTTATTCTTTTAAGACAGCTGAAGCATAATTAGATGTCCTAGACTTCAGGTTCTTGGAAATAGGCATGATGGGGAAGCATTATAACAGCATATTTATTTTACCACCTGTCAATAACCTAATTTGAGAAAATTCCTTGAGTTTTTTCCTAAACATTTGAGTTTCACTGAGGTACACGTGGAAGCAGAGATCGCTTCCTTTCACTCTTCCAGGGAGCAGAAATCCCACTCGATGCCATCCTACCTGCAGCCTGCAGTGCCCATTCCATGGAGAGCTGTTGATAAACCACTCACAGACTGGAGTGCAGGAATCTCAGAGGCGTCCCAAAAGCAGCAGCTCGAACTGTTGGCGTTTGTGATTATTTGTGCTTGTTGTCTTCTCCACACAATCTGAGCAGGTCAGTGAAGGCTACAAAGCTTTGTCGCTGACTGCTACAAAGGCTGTAGCATGTCAGGCTGGAATTTTTATGTCAACTCCTTGAAAGGAAACTGAATTCCGGCAAAAGAGTGCCTTTGGAATTAAACTGTGTCTATCCCATGAACATATTATGTATTTTTAAATGAAAAAGACCATGTAACAGACAAGTGCATTCTCTAACAAAACCCTGCCACACCTGAAAAGCCAGAGGGGTTAAATGCCACCATCTGAAACAGCATAGGCAGTAAAACACTCCTCTTCTTAGAGAAGCCTTCAGAAAGGCCGCTGCGCACACCAAAGCCTTATTATCCAATTTTTTTTTCCTAACCTGGGGACATTTTGCTTTGAAAAAAAAAATACAGTTGAAGAGCAGCAAAGCAAATATAAGAGTTATAAGAAGTTATTCCACTTCCATGCACTGGCACCATCCTTTCAAAGTCACTTTCAACTTCACCTCATCTGAAGAAGAAGTCTTCACTTGGTTTTCTCCATAATACAATAATATAATAATATGATATACTTTCTTCATGTACTCAGAAAACATTTTCTAAAGCCCATCTTAAAGAGTTAAAATTGATTCTTCACATTAATGAACTAATAAAAACATTATGGCAATTCTAAAATTATAATTGTTTCATGGATTCCCTTCTGGAGAAACTATATTCCAAAAAGCCAAAGCTTAGCAGATTCATATTTCAGAGGCAGGGTGACCCAACAAACATTCGTACCCAGAGCTTCAATCTCTGCAGGAGAACAGAGGCATCCAGTTCATACGAAACAATGAGGCAATGAAAGCAAGCAGCAGAATTATAATTAAATGCCCACTCCTTCTGTGCTTACGGGGAAGCTCTTCTTACACTCACCCAAGGGAGAACACTTGGCTATTGGCAGAGAAGAAGAATTTTCAACACTCCAGCAATTCACTCCTTAAACCTCCCATAGCCTGGATTGGAATCCTTCTAATTCAGGACCAGTGCTGTGCTTGGGAACAGTACTCCACAAAATACATCTGAAGCTGGTGAAGCACACAGCTGTCTCCCCAGCCCCATGAAGTACATTATTTTGTACCAAAGCAGTTGTGCTGTGAGCTGCCACAGGCACAGCTCCCAAGGACTGGCAATGGCAGAGGCTGGGCCAAGTCACTAACCCAGGGACACAACTCGCAGCCAAGTTGCTCCTCCTGCTCACAGAGCTCACCCACACCCTGCTCCCACATAAACAGCTCCAGGAGGGCATCTCCCAGACAAAAGCACAGCAGAAAGCAGTCTGGATTCATGTTTATTGAAGCCAGTAATTAAAGACATCCTCGTTTCGCCAGCACTAGAAAGCAAGGTTCCACATGACTGCATACTGCACCTGGTTAAAGCCATACAGCTGGACTAAGGTTTGTTTCATACATTTGCAGTCCTAATTGTAAGTTGGAAGAAAAACCAATAAACTTAGTATACAGGACAGTGAACTTTCATTTACAGCATTTATATTGTTAAGTTCACGATGTACAGAGCAGTCACTTTCAACGTAGTTAAATTAAATAAAATACAAAATTCTGTTCAGTTTAACAGTTTTTTGTTTTTTTAAATGCCAATAAAAAAGTGCAAACTTAAAATCAAGCAGCATAACCACAGCATTTTTATGGAGAGCCAATCTTTAAAGTTTTCTATTTGCTTCAAGTTGAATGCTTTCATCTTTTGTTTTCTTAGTTTAAACATGAACAGTAGATGCAGTCACTATAATGCATACAAATATAGGCATATAATAGTTTAAACAGTCTACCATACAAGTGTATCTGCAAATAAAATGAAGTTTCACTTGAAAATGTAAAGGCTGTTTGCATTTGGCCTTTGGTTCCAATGCTTGAAGACACCAGAATAACAACTGTGCAGCTCACCAAAGCCGGCAGACTTTGGCACCCACAGGATGCTACATTACTTACACCTCTTTTCAATAAACTAGGAGCATTCACTTGCAATTAGAAACTGGAAATCTGTCCCTGTTTTGTCTTTCTGCAAAGCTGGTAAGTTATGACACAGTAACAGTTTTGATCAGTTTAGTATACTCAGCATTTTTATACATCTGGAAAATACTTCTTGTAAGTTTTAGCCATATTGCTAGGAAAGTGCTTAGCAGGTTAGGTGACAAAAAAGGCAGTTTCAGACTGAGGTTTTCAAACTATGCCATTACAATCACACACTTCAGTTTTCCTGTCCAATTTTTGATGGTTTATTCTCCAGTCTCACTTCTGAGTGTCAGGAGGACAGTGTGTAATTACTTCTGGTGTCCTAACTTGAAACTGGCACCCATTACACCAGGAAGTGCATCCACATCACCTCCAGCCAGCCACAGTCTTAGTCTGTTATCTAGACAACTGTATAACTTCAGGTCATAGCATTTCTTTAAAAAGTTTAAAAAAAAAATTTGCAACAAAAAACCTGGCACAAGTAACATATTCATGTTAATGTTTGTCAAAGAGGCAAGTAAATACTCTTAGCTTTCTAGAAGTCTAGACAGATTTGCACGAACAGCCTCTTGCTGTAACAGAGGGGCTAAGGTTAACACCCAGCACTGTGTTAGTGGTCAGTCTAATTCTGTATATTTAAGTAACAATATATATTAGGGAAGTTATATCCAGACATCAGATTTAGTACAACAAGTTCATATCAATAAAAAGTAAACTCTGTATAATTCAAATTGTGGTTTTTCCCTTCAGCATTAAGAGCACAGAATATGCTTGGTATTTTTAATTTCTGGTAGTGTGTCCATGTAAAACAAGCATACCGTGTATAAAATCAAAGTGCCATTTCAGTAACCACTGCAGTTGTGTTTGTTTGTACAGAATGAGGGTTTATGTGACCATGGACTGGGCTCCCTTAGAGCAACGGGAACAACCACAACCCATCTTTCCAAATGAAATGCTACATGAAAGAAAACACAAAACAACTTCTTCAGGATGTCCATCGAGTACACATTCATACTTTTTAAGTTACCTTCAGAATTGGAGTTGGCTGCACCTGCAGCAGATGTGGTTGGAGCTAGGGCCTTGAAAGTTTTTTTTAAAAACCTCCATAGGTGTAAGGCAGGAATCCATTTTAGCTTGGTAGCTAATATTTAGTTACAAAAAATGTAAGAAAGAAAAATACTGAGAGTGTTCTGTAGCACATTTCATTATGGGAAAATGATCCATCACCCACCATTCTTCATAGGCCAGCCTCTTGGCATAAAAAAGGCAGAAGCTATCAGAAAACAGGATTTAAAATTAAATACAAATTGCCAAACTACTGTTTTTCAAATAAAACCAAACAGTGACTGTTTGTACTACAGTGCACAATAAGTTCAAGCACCTTCTAAAGACACATCACACACTGTGCCAGGCACTTGGAGCTAAACAAGTTTAGTTTCTCCCTTTGTCAGCTACACCAGAAAGGGCATTCACACTCTTAAGACTTCTTTAAAAACTAAAACAAGATTTATAACAAGAATAAATTCCCATGGTTCTTAGTGTTTGGCCTGGAATTCTCCAATGTAAAGTAGTCTTTTAAAAACAGTGACTATTCACCCCCTGTGAAACACAGGATTTGACAACATTGCTCCTCTCCAGTCAATCCAACATTCTGGTTTCTCACTGTCCCAAATCCGTGTCCCCTTTTAGGGCTCCATTCCCCATCTCCTCTTCTTTCCCCAGTTAATGCTGTTCCACCACCACCACCACTCCAAGATAATGCATTGCAAACATACAAGTAGCCAATTCCAGTAACTCTGAAAGAGGGTTTCAGTTCTCTTTCTTGCCTCGTGTGCAGTCAGTAGTACTTAAAAGAGAATTCTCTGTTTTGCTTCTCTGTGTTCTTCACAACAGGAAATGCAGCTGCACCTGCTTTACCTCCAAACCAAAAGAATTGCCCTATATAAACTCTAAGTGGTTATCTTATACAGAGGGATTTTATATGCAAACTTCCTGAATGTGCACTTTTTACTGGGACAAGGCAATGATGTAGTAAGCTCATTTCCCCTGCCCCAAGAAAACTGATAGCATCTGCCATAGCAGAAAATTCCTGGTCTTATCAGATCACTATACATAGTTATTTGGTCATTTACATCTGTATTGTTCTGTCCTATCAAGCCTCGTTCTCTGTTGGAGGAGAGTTTGCTGTTACCATGGGGTCAGGCTTGCGAGTGATCCTGTCCAGCTCCTCCTGAGCGTTTGCCAAAACTGTCTTTTGTCCTGGAGAGAAAAGGGACACAAAGCAATCGAGTGTCAATTAAATCTTTTAACCAAGAAGCACAAGTGTTCAATAAATCACCTTAAGATGGCAATATATTATTTATTTCTCATTATTTTGCCACCTCCCCAAGGCCACAGAGCCTGGAACAATGCAAGGTATTTTTTGTCTAAAAACTGATACTCAGGCTTGATTCACTTTAAGGAGATGAAATGCTGAACCACACAGCAGCAAAAAGCACACCACCACCAGTGATATGCTTATAGCAAATAACATTTAAAATTAACGTTTAAAACATTAAAATGTAATTAACATTTAAAACAATAAAAATAATCATATTTAGAATTTTCTGTAAAAATCAACCATACACAATTCTATTATTAGCATTGATAGCAAGGATTTATTTAAACCCAACTTTTAAGCACAAGGTATGTAGGACACCTGCTAAAAAAGGAAAATAAATTTATTTGGTTGCACTTGTATGGGTTGCATTTGAATATGAAACAACAGGAAAAACCATCATATCTGCAGCCAATGCTTTCCTTAAAAAGGGGACAGGAGTTGTATATTCATGCAATATCTCCAAACAGTCATTTCAAAGGACTTCTTCAATTGGAACCAGACACACTGAAGTATTTCATGGAAAGGCGTATCTTACATTTCTATATTAGACTCAAAACTTTTTAACAATTCACTAACTGAACCATCAGCTTACTTAAGTGTTTCTGAAAATTATAAATCCACAGACAAATTCATCACCAAAATTGGAACAATATATCCTAATGCATGGAGCATACAAGCATTTAAGATTAAAAAGCTATATTTTTAGACAAAAAGTAGATTATATAACCATGTACAGCTTCCTTACATAGCGAAAGAATTTAACAAGCATCTGTTTTCCAGCTCAAATGTGTGTGAAATATTAGGTGGATTTTTTCCAGGGTACATGCTGAAAACATTAGGAAGGCAAGATTTGACTGTTAAGAGATTCAAGTGGTTTTTTTTCCAAAGTACAAAGACATAACCAAGTTAAAAGGCTACCTTTAATCACTAGGAAGGTTTTAGACCTAAGCACTAGCCATAAGCCACAGCACTCTACACAGCATCTACTCAAAGTAGAAATATTTAGGCAAAATGTAGGAATTAGTACATTAATTAATGTACTCTAACAAAACTTAAAATACAAAACACTTCACATGTAGACTAATGGCACCTGGGAGTTAAAAAAGCCTAAACCCTAAAACAATAAAGGCCACACAAAATCCCCACTTCAACAAGAGCAGAGCTAAACCAAAACTGTGACTTTGTTTTTAATGCTGATGAACTGGCTCCTTAGGGCTCCAAAATAATCCCAAGCAGTGTCCTGCAAATATCTCATGTGGACAGGAAAAACTCTCCCAGTGCAGGGGAACACACTCCCCTTTACCACCACAGGGAGCACCTTTCAAAGGAGGAGTAACACAAGGAGCTGTTGTTAAGAAAATAACAGTTTCCCCTCAATTATGAATGAGAATGATACTTGCTTTCTGTTACCCTACAAATTTGTTAAGGAGTGATGGCCTCCTTCAGTGAGATGTGTTCTGGACATGCCCCCAGTTCTGTGCAATTAATTCCCCTTGCTAGATCAGAGTGAGCGCAGGGAACCTGAGTTCTTTATCCTGTGTACAGGAATAGAGAGGGAAGGCAGCCTTAGAATTTGCAAGAATTTTCTTGTGAACATAAATGAAATACCTATGTGACTACAGAAGATGTTGAAAAATAATCCACCACAGAAATAAGCAATTGAAATATCATGGTCTAGACATCAAAGAGAGTCCAGAAACAAAGGCAAACAAGAAGCACTAAACAGCAAGAAGAATGGACATGACACTGCCCAGAGGAGAGATTTCTCCCAGGTAAGAACTGTAGAAACCAATCCATCAATGAGGCTGGCCAGTATTGCTGAGACCCACAATGTTGCTCTCATCCTGGGACAGAACCCCAAGGTTTCAACCTCAGGCTATTCCTAGCTATGAAACAGATGGGCTCTTTAGAGCTAAATATTTTTGTCATCAACTTTCTGAAAACGTCAGGCTCTTTAAACAGTTTAGACATTTGAAATGCCTACAAAGATAATTTTAGCACATTTACTTGCACAGAGGGTGCTGCTGGAAATAATGCTTTCTCCAAGATGTTCAGCTCAACTCTTCCACCAAGGAACAGGTCATGTCTTCTGTTCTCACCAGCACTGGGTACCTCATAAACCCAACAAGAGTTTTCAGAGAGCAGCACGAGGAGCCCTTACCTTCTCAGCACAGTTTAATCTCACACCGGTAAAGTGTGAGCACAGCAGCTGACAAGAACAGGCACCTTCTCCTGTGAGTGAAAGCCAACTGTTCTGTTCTCAAAGTCAGGAAAGGAATGGGAGCTGCCAACTCAATGCAGCCAAGAAAAGCCAACCTTAGGATCATTCAGGAGAAGCACTTCCTCCCAAGAAAGAGAACTGCTGCAGCAGGCACTACAATGAGGTGCTCTGCAGAGCTGAGTACAATATTCTGATCATTTGTGCTCAGGACAAGAATAAGCCAAATGATGGGAACTAATGAAGAAACTATTAGGGAAAACAGAACTCAGCCTCTAGCAGGAGACCTGAAAAGAACTTGTCTAATTTAGTCTATCAAAATCAACAAAGTTAAGGAAGGATGTATGATTGCTGTCTCTTCATGTTTCAGGAGAGAAATTATCTATTCCAATGAGAAGTTAATCCTGACATGAAGGAAAAAAAAAAAGGAAAAAAAAAAAGCAAAAAAAGCTTGTTATCTCTGAGAAGTCCTGGAAGGCAAAGAGTGCTTTAGAAGACTGAAGGAGGAAAGAGTACAGCTCATTACAGAGTAGTTTAGCAGTTTTTCCAGAAATTGTAGTTATGTTTTAGGTGCTTAGAACAGCCTACCACCACAACAACCAACAAGGTCTGTCCAGACAAGTTCTGCCAAGCCACCCACATTTCTATGAAAGGATAACATGTCCTGTGGAGAAGGGAGAAGTGATTGATATCACATCTCACATCACCTTCACAGAAATAAGTGTTAAAAAAAAAAAAAGCCTTGATATTTCAGAGAAAATTAATGGATTTTAATTAATAAAATTACCCCTTAGTTATCCATAGCACTAGTCAGTATTTTTATTCAGTAATCTACCCTGCCCAGCTGTTGAAGAGAGCAGATATGTAGGTAAGTGTGCCTTAAGAGACAACAAAGGATTTGGAAAGATAGGATTGGAGGGAAAAAGTTATTTACGTAAATTATTAAAGTGGTACATGATGATAGAATGGAAAACAATGATTAAGCAAACACATAAGCTTTTGAGACACTGAGGGAATTTGATACAGACTAGAAACCCTCCTACCAGGAGGCAGAAAATGTATTAAACTGGCTGAATTTTTATAAAAAATCCTGTTCAGCATCACACAGATGGAAACAACCCCATGTGCCCCTGAGAGATGTGAGCAGAACAGATTTATAGCACAGAGCAGCTCACCCCTTCTCAGGGCAGGCAGAGCCTTGTCTGCCACTCCCAGCTGCTTCTGAGCACAAAGCCACCAGGGTGAGCAGAGTGCCAGGGGACAGAACTGTCACAGCCAAACTGCACGGCCTGCACACAGATCTGTTCCTGCAGGCCACAGCCAAGCCACAGGGGAACAGCTTCCAAACCCAAACACTGCTGCAAACACAAAGGGGCTACACCGAGCTCCATCGCCACCCAAACAAGACCAAGAGCATTGGCATTCAGAAAGACTGGGCAAGGAAACAAAATAAAGGAGACATTAAGTACTGGAATAGGCTTCCTGGAGAGGTGACATTACAGCTTTTATTTCTGAGTTTGTTTGCTTTTTAATTCCTAGCCAGGTACTCCCAAACTGACTTTGCTTCAGATAAAAAGCATGGATGAAATAACACCTAAAAATATTTCTAGTTCTATTTCTATAAAAAGTTATTTTGACCTTGTAGTGAGTAAAACATGAGGCTGCATTTGATGAAGCAGGGAACACCTTTCAGTGTTTAACTGAAAAAGACATTCTGGATTATGAAAGAATTAGTTCAATGTTTTTATAATATGGAAACAATATTATTATGGAAATAATACATAATACAAATCCCTTTTGTTGTTATCTTCATAATAAATTAATAAAGACAATTACAGAATTCGCCACACTGAAACAAAACACACAAAAAACCCACAACTGACTTGCTCTAAGTCCAATCCTAGGCATTTTTGAGCTTTCAGAATATGAAATGTCTTTATGTAAACTTTCCCAGTTAAAAAGAAATTTAAAAATACCCAGACTCCAACTGCCTTGGGTCTCTAACTGATGGAACCATCAGTGTGGCTGGCAGCAGGTATTTCTCATTTCTAGTTTGAAATGTCTGGGCCTTACCTTCCCCTCTCAGCATGAGGAACTGTGGGTTTGGCATCACCATTAACACCCACAAGATTGCAAAAGTTCGGAATCGGAAGTCGTGTATCTATCAATAATTTAATAGTGAAAGAACTCTGGAAGGAAAGCTCCTGAACATTCAGTGTGATGGGAATTCCAGTATTGAACAGAAACAATCAAAGAACCAAAGCAGCAAATTCCATCTGTCAGGTGGACAATGCATTTTGCACCACCAGGGTCTGCACTTGACAGGTTTCACCACCTGACAGGTTTCTTTACTTTTCGCTGAACTGCTGCATTATTTATCAGCAAGGATCTCCCACAGCACACACACAGAAGGCACCCATTTGTCAGTGTTATCAGCTGTGTTGGATTGCAATAAAATACTACATAATTAATGAGTGAACAAGCTGTCACAAGCAGTAATTCATTTCAGCTTGTACTCTGGGAGAGATTTTAATAGTTTCACTGCTAACTCCAGTCCAAACTCAACAGCAACAGCAAAGCATCAAGAAAAGAAAGGAAGGAGTCCTGATGGTTGAAAAAGAAGTCAGAACTTTCAGCATAGGATCCAGACTCAAATGTCAGCAATGGAAATCCCAGCAACTTCACTCAAAGAATTAAGTTATATCAGGCTTAACAGAAACCCTGGAGTTGTGAAGTTGCAGTAGTTTAGTTCTTCTTTTAAATATATTTTGGTACTGTCATCTGTCAAGATTTGTCACTTTACTCACGAGTCAAGGAGACACATCCATGGACCAAGGAGCCAAATAAACTATTTAAATCAAGCTGCAATAATAAGTCAAATACCTGATTTCTTGGCTGTACTTTGCACTCCTCCAGCACCAGGACTTCCAGGAGAGCCAGTCTTTTTGCTCAAGAGACTGTTAAAGAAACTAGCCAAGACACCTTCACTTGCAGCATTATCTAAAGGAAAAAAAAACCACAAATATAGATCACACAGAACACATAGACCAGGTAAATTATAACTAATTTTCACATACATACAAATCTCTTGCTAATCAAGGAAATAAACCTCAGCTCTGAGAAAGTCTGTTCTTGCTCAATTTGAAGAACCCTGTCCTTTGCATACCTTGGCATAGGCAGAGATGGCTGAATGCACATTCCTGCTTTCCTTCAATGATAGGGGGGAGGTGTAATGAAATTTTAATCTAAATATTTCTACATTTTTAAGTTTTTAATATGTGTAAAAGCCAGGAGCAAGATTATTAAGGACAGACGTGAAATTCAAAGACTGATAAGCCCATTAACAACCTGCATAGATGTCCTAGTGCAGCCTTTCATACCACACTGCTTTTAATAAATCAAAACTTAGCAATTCAGCAACGAGACAGGATCCAGAAGGGCATTTTACCCCCTGGAAGTGAGGTGTGGCCCTACAGTGCACAACAAAAAGCAACACTGGTCCTGCAGGCCTTCTTAATACCCAGAGGGGAAACAAACCACTCAATACCATGGAGCTGCATCTCAGAGAAAGATCGAATTTCCAACTGACTCCATCTGCTACAGCAAATGACATTCAGAGATGGCTCAGTGGAACAGGGCTTGCTGTGGATTCCAGAATAAGTGATATGAAGTATAAAACTGTTTGTAGTTTAGAGCAGTCTCCACCCTAATAATCAAACTGATGCATACTAAATGTATTGAGGCAATTTAAGGAAATTAGAATGCATTTGACTTCTGCCTGACTGCTTGGCAGTAACAGAACTCTATTCCAAGTTATATAAATGACCAGAAAAGGAAAAAAAAAAATCAATCCAAAGTCATGTCGTAAATGCATTTCTGTTGTTTAACTATACCATTAGTGAATAAATCCCCAAATGTTTCTACAGAAGATGATTCACTTTAAGGGAAATAACACATGATAGAACAGTAAAATGCTCATTCATACTTTTAATATTTGGATCTGGTTTCTTAACTGATGTGATTGGCGAGGCACTGGGTACATTGGCGGGACCAGCTCTGCCTTGAGTTCTTGGGGATCCTGCAGGGCCTCTTGCAGGAGATTCCTTAAAAAGACCAAATCACACAAATCAGAGAAGAACTTCAAAGGATTAGTTACATCAAGCAAGTTTAACATCACATACTTTTTCAGCCTTTCTACTGGCACTGTAGTGATGCACACGGGAGGAGAAAAACAAACAAGCACCCAAAACATCAGTTCTTTTGGGGATGTGCCTCTACTGCAGGATGAATCACTGCAGGAAATTTTCAGTTCAGTAATCTGATGTATCCACAGTGAATTTATAAGCAACATTTTAAAATATTGCCTTATTATCTATTTCCTTTCTGCAGCTTGGGGAGATGATGTAGGTTACACTTAAAATATAAAAAATGGACCTCTGCAGGTTAGAATCATTCCCTTTTCCCCTGAAGGAAACAAAACACCTCCTACTCTTTTCCTTGTTTCTACTTACTGATGCTCTTGTAGGCGTTGCTGGCTGTTTGGCAAGGAATGACTGCAAAAACAACATATTAAGCATATTAAATATATTTCAAAGCATACAGAGGAATAAAATACAGTAAAGCTGAGTAACCATAAATTTATTTGATCTTTTTCCTGATCAGGATTCCCCTTTGATATTTCCATACTTCCCCACTCTGCCTCTAGAGGACTGACTGCCAGGACTAAATAAGCTTTGGGCCTTTGTCTCACACAGCCAGTCCAGAACTCAAAGCCAGAACCACAGACACCCCAGTCTGTAACCTCCAGGACATTTATAATCACCTGGATAGGGAAGTACTGTTATATTTTTTAAAGTATAGAGTAATAAAGAAAGTAAGTTACAGCATAGCCAAATTTGACACATTGAAGTCTTTCAAGCCTCTGGCTGTAAGGAAACTGCAATGCTCAGATGTCAGGTTTTGAAAGTATTTCTATTTCGCAGATCAGTACAACTTTGTGGTAAAATACAAAGTCTCTTCTTTCTCTTCTCCTTTAACATGTAAATTCTTTCTGTTCTCAGCATATCTCCCTTTCAACTTGCCAAGATTAGTGACCATATTTCCTACTTGCATTTTTTAGAATAAAGTCTTACTTCACAATTACACATGAATTTGCAAAGCTGAGAAACAGCTACTTGGTGATTTAAATGAGGAAAAAAAAACTAAAGGTAATAACAAAGGAGACATGAAAGTGAAATCTTACATAGTAAGGACTTATTTTCATTCTCCTACTCTTACCTGCTGCTTCATAAGAAATACTTGCTCATCTTCTGCTGCCAGCTCTTTATCATGGACTAACTGTTGAACAAAATATTTTGTTGTTGTAAGTATAAACTTAAATTACTGTAAGTGGTTTTGATGCTTTGGTGATCAAAAGGGAACAGAGAAAGGCAAATCTTTAAGATGATGGTTCACTTTTTTTAAACTGTTCTTTCACATTTAAAATAATAGTAACATTAAAGCAGCTGCCATTAAAAAATACTGTAAAATAAAAAATATTGAAGCAGATGAACAGTGATGCCAGCCTGTGAGCACTGTCCTGTGGATATGAGCACTTGGTAAATAGCCACATTCCTCTTTTTAAGTTTGGATATTTATCTCATCAGCATCTCTTCGAAGACTTGAGATGACTTTGCCTTGCCTTTGCATGGCAACCTCAAAGCCATGTGAGTACAAATGGAAATGTCCTACAAGAGAATTCTCCATTTTCTGGGGCTGTTTCTGCCCCACACACGCAAAAACAGGAAATGTAAAATAGCTATTCCTGCACTTTCTTCAATAAGGTGAATATTGAATCATCTTCTGGGTTTGTTTGGAGTATTTTAAATATCTAATAAATGAAAGACTGATGTTTCACATATTTGGATTTTTTAAAAGTTACATTTATATTTGGAGTTCAATATTAATAGTCCTTAGCAGCCATTCAAGCAAACTCTGCTTATTTGTTGGGGTACAGAAGGAAATAACCCCTTTTTACCTTTCTTACAGGAGGTTTTACAATGAAGTCCTCATATGCATCTTCTGGTTTTACTGTTGTGAAGTTTTCATGTAAAATGGCAATTTTCTTCTCATTGTCCCAACCAGCAGGTCTGTAAAAAAGAATAAAGCTTTGCTTTTTCTGCAACTTCTACAGGGACCATTTATTTACTGCCCTCTACCTAAATAAGACAATTTTCTTACAGATCAGCCCTATTTCTCAGCTAAACTCCAAGGATACAAAAACTGGAGTGGTAAAGTCTGAGTCAAGTAATATGCACTAAGTTGGTGTTCAAATCTGGGATTCCACAAGACTTGCATACTAGGCTTTTGAACAACAAACCATTCCATTTATTCATTTATATCCATGTTACATGCAGTGCAGTGCTTAACCAAAACCCCCTCTACACCGTGCTGCTTGTCGCAGTGACTCACATAAAAACTGCATCTTTCTCTACCACTAAGGCAGGCGTGGTAAACTGGAAACCGTAGGTTTTATGTACAATGTACTTATACAACAGGTCAAGGTTCTTCTCCTCCTTAACTGATGTATAAATCAAGGCAGCCCCATCTGGGTTTCTAGTTAAGGAAAATTAGGCAAGATACATTTTCTAAATTATAATAAGAATTTCACAACAGGAGTTAATAGATTTATAGCTACTAGATGTAGCTTTGAGCTGTAGTTCAAGGCAAAACTAGAAACATTTAACATGCAGGGGTGGAGGGGATATAACAGGGCAAGGCTCACAGCACTTTTCTTTGACATACACAAAAGTTATCCATCCACTCAGGCTTACATGGAAATTGCATCCTACTTCACTTGGAAAGTCAAAAACTTAATACACAGATGAGATGTCAGGCTTACATGGAAACTGCAAATTCTAAGGAGAAAACCAAGAAAGAACACTTCACAAAACATAAAACTAATCCATTGTAAAGGAACAAAAGGTCCAAATCCCATGCACAATATAAAAACTATAAAATATTTTATACCTCTGTCAACATTTAAAAAAAACCCAAATGGCACACATACCTATCTAAGGTGAGGTATGTGTAACACATACCCTAACTAGTAACTGAATGCCAAGCAGTCTTGCAGAGCAATTTCTTGGATTAATGTTATGTGCACTTCAACTTGAAAAGATCTCCTCTTACTTCCAGGTTAAGGCAATCTCCTCAGCACAGAGAAGGATACATTGTAAGCAGAATCTGCGGATGTGTGACTGAATGAAGTCAAAATGTTCTTCCCTGTAGTCATGCTCCTTCTCCAGGACACTCACTGCATCACACTGGGAGAGGCAGGAAAATAAACCAGAAAAACCCAGGCATTTAATCCAGCACATCTTAAAACCCCTTCCTTGATCTTACACACTCCCATCACATTCACTTTGAGTCTCTGGTTCTAAAATAGCACAATAAACCAAACACTAAAGTAATCAACCTATAATTGATAAAGTTATTACTGTTCCATACAAGTAAAAATTGATGTTGACGGCAGAATCTCCCTTGTAAAACAAATCCCTCCACTATTAATCCAGAATTCATGTTGCATGTCTGTAGAAAGCATGCCTTTAACTGAGGCATGTACTTATGCAACAGGTCAAGGTTTTTCTCCTTAACTGATGTATAAATCAAGGCAGCCCCTCAATGAAACCCTTGCACGGCAGCAAAGAGAAGCAGAGCCTCACTTTTGTGCACACCACGAGCACAGGAATGCCCAGGTTGTGAGTCAGCACGTTGTCTCCGAGGGGCAGGGAAACATGTTCATCCTCCTGGCCAGACGAGGGGCCTCTCCTCTGTGGGGATCCTTGGTAGCCTTCTTCAGGTTCTACATACTCCTGAAACTCCTTTATAACTATTAAAAGAGAGAGATTCTTAGGCTTCAACAAAGAAACTTTAAACAATAACTAATCTACAACTAATGAGAAATATTAAGGGTTTTTTTTTATACTACATGAAAACAGAATGCAAGTTAAGCCCTGTTGCCCTTTCCAACATCACAAAACTTCTCCATCAAAACTTACAGGAAGCTAAATCAAGTGGGAACTGGAGCCATTATAAATAATCACAATTATCTGCAAGAGCTATAGTATGTACAAATGCATATTCCTGAACATTTCATTATAGGGTAGTTGACAACAGAAAACATAAATGTGGTTTAGCAGCACAGCCTATACCCTGCAATCTGTACCTATTGTGGAAGAAAGCATGGTGAAACTGTAAATGTACACAGAAAACCCCAACCTGAAACAGCCACTTTTTCTTACAATTACTTTAGTTCCTATTACTTGACATTTCTGTTGCAGGCATCCAATGCTAGAAATATAAAACCTACCTGCATGAAGAGACTCAAGAGCATCTGCAGGCTACATGAAGAGACTCAGTTGTATATTGGAAAACTACAGTGGGGTCCAGAGGAAACCCAATGCTTTTTATCTTTTCAGTATTTTCATTTCATGGCAACAGTGTGTGTTTCAATAATCTTGAATACTATCCAATACTGAAGCACCTAAGGAATAGTATTAAGGCCATTTTGGAAATGCACTGTGAGCCCACACATGCTTTATCAAATCAGGGCTGCAATCTACACTTTAATGTCTTTTATTCAAGACCAAAGCCACAGACGAGCTCCATCTGTGTCCTGGATGTGGCTGTTCCAGGCACACACTGCCCTGAGGCCCAGGGCTCTCCTCCTCAGCACTCAGCCATGAAGAACCCCCACAGAAAGAGCCAAGCAAATTCCATGATCTGCTCCCACAAAGGCTCCTTTATTTTAGAAAGAGTGGGAGCAGAGTGACTGAAGGGACAGTGAGGAAAACTCAGAAAGCCACCAAGTCTCAAGCCCAGCCACACAGAGAGGCTGCTCAGGACACCCTCAGTGTACCAGGGAAGGAACTGCAATGCACTGCAGGCTTCCTGAGCTTTAGGAAGCGGCAAAATCTCAGGAATTTTCTTATACAAACCTTGCAAAAAGAAGTCATGGTACCTTTTCAAAACAGGAACCATTCCTGAAATGGTATGGGTGCGTGGACGGAAGAACAAATCAGAAAACTCTTCTGTTTAAAGCTGCACAATCTACAATGTTTAGCTGAAATATAAAATCATGCGATGCTCATGGAGTAGAAGAGAAAAGCCTAAAACCCCCAAACTAAATATAGACCATATGACTTCCAATCACCAGTATATGCCAGGGTGGAAGGAAATACAAACAAATCAAAATGAAATGCAGTTGCTTTTAACATGAAGAGGCAGTGCCTTCTTGTGGAGAGGAAACAGCAGTGCTCCAAAGGATGCTTCTTCCAGGACTGCTTCTTAGTCAGCTAGAGTGAATCCAAATTCTATCATATATTCTACACATTCCATGTGTTTATTATCTCACCAAAAGCATTCAGCTGGAAGAGGAGTTTTTTTGAAGTACCTCTTTATTAGCTTTCCCAATATTATTTACTATTGAGGCCAAGTGTATTAGAGCAGTTTGAAGAACACCAGCTGCATCTTCCACAATGGTTCAGATGAGCCTCTCTGATCTAATCACGCAGAATTTGACAATACAGCTCTCAATTTACCACAGCATTATAATCAGACAGGATTCCTTTCCTGGGTTTTGTTCATATCAAAGCAAAATAATCTTTCCTTTACTGAGATACTTGGCAGCATAAACCCCTTCAAAGATGGGGAAAAAAGGCCTCTCCCAAAAAGAGTAACTCTCGACAACATGAGAAAACAAAGACAGTCTAAGAATTTTAGAAATGTAAATAAGAGCAAATGCAACGTGGAAATTTCAGAATTCTGATGGCTTCATCCTCATGAATTTTATCCTCATGAATTTCTGCTGAATGGGAGTGAAGGGCACAACCCCAGAGAGCCACAACTCCCAGCTCCCCTCCTCCCCAGAAATCAGCAGGACCCAGCAGCAGCACCAAGGCTCCAGCTCACAGAGAGAGGGAGAAAACCCTTCCGTGTGGAGCTGAGCTCTGTGTGGGTTCCCAGGGACGTGCCTGGCCTGGCATTAATCCCTGCCAGCCAGAGCAATGGGACACGACCCCGGGGCCAGCTCTGTGCCGAGTCACAGAGGGAAGAACAAGAAGCTCTGCCTGCAGCACCCTGAGCAGGCAGACAGGGCTTGAACTCAGGAGCAGGGGTGAGTGCCCCTCAGCAACAGGCCCTTAAGCATTGCTCCAGGAAAACCCCCCTCCCCTTCAGAATTTAGTCCTGTTAAATCCAAGTGAACCTGGACCCCAGGCACTGCCATATACCCCGATGAACAAACTGCACCCTCACAAGGCAATAAAGCGGCTCACTGCAGTTCTTCGACACACAGCAATATCATACTTTTTCTTACCTCCCACAGCTATGTCTCATTTAAGCTCCACTCTCAGGCTTTTAATGGATATAAAGTTTCCATATTTAATGGCCATCAAGTTGTACGCCTGAACAGCCCATGAAATCTTTTATTCTTCCTTTTTTTTCTAGTGAGCTATGAATATTATCTCCTCCACACAGTTCTAATTGAGGAATCATCTTCTGTATGGTATGGAAAACAACTCTTTTCTTTATTAAGAAGTAGTAAAAATTACTTTGGTTTAAGGCTTTTCAACAGGACGTACCCCAAAGATGATGCACATATAATAGGAAGCAGGAAAAAACAACAGTACCTCTGGAAATCTCTAATATTCTGCTACCCATCACTAAGGTTGAGTACTCTGAATGGTCTATTATGTTTAAAAAATTCTCAGCAGGTGATGAGGTCTCATTAAAATCACACCTCCACTACAGAGTGCTGATTTATCTACCAAACTGGGGGCTCTTCAGAGTTTTGCACTGCACACAGCAAATGAAAGCAAAGTTCCAGCAAGCTGTTTTGTTCCTGTTGCTCACACGAGGCACTGCAAGGTAACTCCACCAAAAAACTGCTGCATCACTCAGGACATGCATTGACTGGAAGCACCACTGAGACAGCAATCCACAATTATTAGGTTTGGTTGTTCCTGCAACAGTAATATGCTCAGGCTTGGAGTGCTCTTTAACTGCAATATGGAAACAAGGGCAAACACTACAACTTAATGGATAAATCCCAAAGGCCCTGAACAGCAGAATGAGAAAAATGAAGAATATTTTTCTGAGACAATCATTCTATATTTATAATCTTTAAAGTTTCACAATCACTTTTAGCTTTTTTTGTGCCCTATCTTTGTTGATCATTTAAAATTTTAGTCTTGTGAAAAGAATTCCTAGACAAAATATACTTGGATAAGTTAATTTTTTAAATATTTTGGCTAAAGCAATCTTTCAGCTCTATGACAGACCAAAAAAGAAAAAAGGTAGACAATCTGTAATTAATTCAGCTTGAATGGGACAGCACACAACTTGCAAAAACATGTTATTGTGTTTCAATTCTTTTTTTACCAGTACACCTCCTTTCTGCAGTTCTTGATTCCTGACAGCCACCTTATCTGCTCTGCTGTCTCAAACAGGGAGGCAACATTCACATCTTTCCTGAAATAATTATTCAAATGTGTGTTATTTAAATAATGATTTATCCCAATTGAATCAAATGGGCACAGTTGACATTATGTACCTGACTTCCCATTAGCCAAGCTCTTAGCAAGGAACCCCCAGAGGTTGGGGGTTCATCAGGGATGGCAGTGAGAGCAGGCAGGCTCTGGGTACACTCCCAGCCTGTTGCTTCCATGTGTGTCCTGCTGCCCATTCTGGAAGCTCTTTAACTCCAAAGGGAAGTTTCTCACCCAGGCAGGCAAGCCAAGAGTCAGGATCCCAACCAGCAAACACTGGAGCAAGGGCTGGGTGCAGAAAGGCCTCCCAAATCCTGCCAGCAGTCCAAAGTCCAACTGCACTGACAAGGCTGAGCTAACAAAGGCATCTCTGGAAACTCTGAGGACCTTAGTAATGGAGAAGGAACAACCTTGCAGCACTGCCAGTGGACGCCAGTGGGGCAGGACTGGGCAGTGTTTCCCCAGGGTTCCTGGTGCTGAGTGTGACAGCCAGGGAAAGCACTGTGGACATTCAACTTGGGATGGAGAAGCAGGAGTAAGGGAATACTCTGCAGGTGAAGTCAGGAAACACATCCATCCACGTGATATACTTCAGGGGCTTAAACTCATTCATTCTGCACTACATTTCTATGCTTCAACTGCCCTCATGTGCACTTTATTACCCTAGATTTTACGTATTTGGGATGTTGCAAAACAGTGGCTTCATTTTCTAGATGGCAGCCTACCCTAGAAGGCAGAGGTGGCAGGATTTCAGTAAGGAGAGCTTTGCTGTGTAGCTTTAGGATGGGCAGCAGTCCCAAGGCATACAGCTGGCAGGGTGGGCTCTATCCTGCCCAGTGCACTGCCCTGACACAGTTACACTGGGCCTTTCCTCAGCACGGGCTGCTAAGAGAATTACAGGCCATGGCGGCCAAAGTTCCGAGCACAGAGCTGGCCCTAGGGACAGTCTGCAAGAAGCCAGAGATGTGTCCAGGTGACACGAGGGTCCTGCACACAGCCTGAGAACAGGAGATGGAAATTTGAAGACATCAGGGCCCTGTGTGCTCCTGATGGCAGCAGGACCAGGCACAGGGGAACTCAGCCCCTCTCCCATCTCCTCTTCCCTTGACTCCAGGAGAGCTCAGAACAAACCTGGAGTTTCTATGATACTTTAATTTAGAACTTTCTGTCTAAGATACCACTACTGGAAAGCCTTCTAAATTCCTCAGACAGGGTATTCGAGCCTTGCCATAGCTCCTTCGCTGAGTGCACTCTGAAGGGAAGGCTGAAAAGCTTCTCTTTTTGAAAGGAAAATTTAAGTGCACAAACTCCCCCTTTATTTGGATTGCCCTAACATTTGCTGTGCCTCGGAAATGTGCAAATTGGGTTAAGTGTTGCATTTTGATACTAGAACCACCTTTCCATTTCCTAGTCCCAAAAAATCTCTGACACACATAAAACGCTCCAATCCTTTTCCCCTAAAAACTCTGATATTTTACTTTTTGTTTAAATGTAACCTGATTATCAAACCTGGGTGGTTTCAGTCATTAAATTTAAACTCCAAATGGTACGCTGTAGGCACAAGGCTTCTGGGAACATAATATTTAACATTCAGAAAGGATTATCAGCTATACAAATACACCTGAGTGCTCACAGGTCAAACAGATCACACTGCTCCCCAAAGGCAGCTCAGGAACCTACCAGACCATATCTGCAGGGCTCCACACCCCAGCACAGAGAGCCACCAGCCCAGAGCGAAAGCAGCAACCACAAAGGATCAGTCTGAACCTACTTCATCTGAAAGGACTGGAAGTTGTTAAGGTCTTTTCCACTAAAGGAATTTATTTTGGAGTAATTCAATATGAAAACAGGAAAAAAATCCGAAGAAACATTCAACAGTACTTTAGGAAAGCAGCTGCAGGATCCAATACTGCGATAATGACTGGCTGCCAGTGCTAGATTCTTTCCTGCCATGGATATGCCAGGAAAGAAGGTTAATTTATACAACATTCCTAAAGTCACAGGGTAGGAATGGCTGTAGTGAGACACAATTAGCTGCATGGTGGCTCACAGCCTGAGCCACCGGAAAAACAAGGGCAGAGAGACCTTCTGTAAGACAAGCACAGTATGGGAATGGCATCTGGCTGAGATATCATAACAAAGCAGACAGCTCACTTCATCACTGGATTTTTTCACTGTATTTAAAAAGTGAATCTGTAATTTTACTGAGGTTTTTTTAAACTGCCCTTTTTAAAAATAAAATTATCAAAATCTCCTTATCTAGCCCAGGATCTAGACCAATAACTCACCTGATGTTTTGTCAGCACAGCAAAACTGGAAGAGTTGTTTTAAAGCCTAACACAGTCTATTTGAATTAGAGTTGCAACCACAACTTAAGAGTAATTCTTATCCAATCCATTCTCAAAACACTGACCCAAAGAAATCCATCCAAAGTCGTGAGAGTTAATTAAAAAACCAACAGCAGTGTATGGATGCACAAAGACTTACACTTCTGCTCCATGTGCCTCATCTCTTCTGGAGGAATTTTCATCTTATCAATGTGTTCTTGCAAGACACTGGCCCATTTCTGTAGAGACTCCATAACAGTCCAAGGTCTAGACATATCTGCAACAAAGACCACGATGGTGTCTTGCAGGGATTCAGCAGAAACGGCGAACTTCAGCAGCCCTTTGTGGTACAAGTCTCCATCTAGGATCCAGACATTGCAGCGAGTATGATCTGAAAGGAAAAGGCACAGTTGGAACCCAGCAGATGCCAGGGTTTGCTTTGCCAGGCTGGGAGCGACCAGGTGAGAGCATCAGTGCTCAGTGGAAGGAGCAGGCCCAGCTACCAGCACACTCTGCCTGCCTGCTTATAAGCCAGGTTCCTGTGTAAATGCCTATATTAGTCAGAAATGCTCTCATTTCTGGGTTCAGAACATTTTCCTTTAAAAAGTAATTTCTGATCTTGAACTTTTTACTCAGGACAGCTGTCAGTAACCGCTGCACAACAGCCCAGAATTAGCAACACGCCCAGTGAACCCAGAGCACAGGGGATGTGTAAGTGCAGGCCCAAAGGGTGGCCCTGCCCCAGCCCAGCAGGGCACGGACACTGCCCTCAGTGCCCCCAGACACATAAGCTGGTTTCAAACACTCGAGACGTCTTCCAGCAGAAATAAGCTGCAAACAAGATACTAGCAATAAGCAGCTTAAGTTTCTAGCACAGGAGTGGGAGGAGCAAATACAGGATGAACTTCCCACCTTCCTAACAAGGTTGTGCCACCTGCTCTTAACTCACACTGACTTAGCACTGGCTCCTTCTGCAGGCTGCTGACAGAATGAGCACTGGAGAAATGACCTGGTATTGCAGTTTTTGTGTTTCTCCCACAAGTGTTTTTGACAGTGGCTGGATGCTTCGTTGGAATGCATGGCAGAGTAGAGGGGGATCAGCTGGGTCAGACAGCTGGAATTTTACCCCAAAACTGAACTCTTGCCAGGAGTCTACTAAGTGAAAAAGGAGTTTCCTCCAGAAATGATTTAACAGGTATCATGAAGAAGGAAAGAAAGGAAGGAAACAATTACATTATCCTCAGAACACCCTGCTGAAGAGGAACAATTCCATTGTTTCTATCTTCTAGATGCTTCCTAGTACCTGTCCTTAAGTATTCCCTATTTTACTGCAGCTATCCAGAGGGAACAGCAAGTCTCTCCTGTACTACATACACAATATGCGACTTGTGAAACACATAGATCTGCAAATCAGCCACTGCAGAACCCAGATTTTCAAAGCAGCTACTGAGCTCCATAATTACCCTGCCTCACTGTACTTCCGTGTCCTGAATCTTTCAGCTTTCCAAAATAAATCCAGTTACTGTGGCTATCATAACTTTATTCTAGGAAGGAATCCACCCCTCCTGACTCCAGAAGAAGGCAAAAGCTTGGTTAAGAAATATGGAAGAAGAAAAGATGACAGATACATAGATCCTGTTTAATCAGGCCTTAGACAAAATTACCAAGCAGCCCAGTTTCAGACATCTCATCAAGGCGCTGTATGTGGGCAGTCTATGTTTAGCACTGGTTATAGGTTCTGTTGGGCTGTCCTAAGACACTCCATCATCAGCCATCCCACAAACAGGCCGACAGCCTTGTGGGAACTTAGAGCTCCTCTCCCTGTCAGCTGCACCCCTCGATTCCCTCTCCAGTGATCAGTGAGCCCTGTGGAGCTCAGAAATGCACCTGCGCACACGAGCGCTGCTCTCCCCCCGCCCCGCTCCAGGACACCAAGCACTGGCATCACAAGGATTCCCACAGCACTGGAGGTCTGAATCTAGAGCTCCCAAAGACCTCTGAGGACAAGAGGGAAGGTCTAGGAAAAATCTGGAAAAACAGAGAGCAAGGTAGGACATAATGTGGAGACATTTACAATAAATGAAACATCTGTGCAAGACGATCTGCATTCTAGAAACATCCTGTGTGCATGCCCTACAGGGGCAGCCTCCCAGAAAATAAAAACCCCGTGAGTTTTCTATGAGCTAAAGGTTATTAATAGACAGGGACTGTGTGTATGTACAACTGTCTCCTTGGAGCATGAATGGAAGTTTTCAAAAACGCAAATCTATCCACAGTTTATGCAAGTTTACAGCTCTCCTCAGCACTGATGGATTCTGTGGGGAATACTCTGCAGAAAAGACTTTCACACCTTGGCAAGTAACAAAAATTAATAATATCCAAATTCTCTGCTTCTAAGTCACGTTTTAAAGCCAATATCTAAGATTAAAATGGTTTTGTTTGCTATGCACCTTTGCTCCCCTTAAGGATTTAATTTTTGCTTAACATGTGGAATGCAGACTGTAGAACACAGGCGGAACTAGAATGCAGCTGGAACTACCACTCAAAATCAATCTGCGAGAAAGCCTGGAAGCCTTGGACTCACATTAAAATATACTTTAGCAAAAAATGTAACATTGTAAGAAAATTAAAGGTTTTGCTCCTTTCTAATAGGACAGAAAAATATCTTGTGATTTACATTTGCTAAAACATAAAACACACTTTAAAATACAGCACTGGATGCTCACAACTTGGCAAGCACTTGATGGTAAATTCAGCTTTGTCAGCACCACATCAAGCTGCTACTTAGTCATGAATGTTAACTGGGCCTTTCTTACTGGCCATGACACAACATACAAAACCAGAGCAAACAATTACCAGATCCTGTTGGAAAAGCAGGGGCTATTTATTACAGGCTATTACAAAAGCTGCTAAAATCACATCTCCAAATCCTGACAATATTCCATTATCCCTTCAGTCCTGAAAAGGATTTTCCAGCTTTGATGAATTTTATTGCACGTGGTTGATTCTGTGTACTGCAACTACATCTGCATGTGTTCAAAAGATAGAAATGACAATTAGGTATCCCTTGCTCAAGGTGTGAAGAGAAGCAAAAAAGGAGAAAAATTCCAAAAGAACCACTTTAAAGATGTAGACAAAAAAAAAAAGACAATTTTCCCATTAGAAACCAGTGCAGGAGTAAGACTTGGCTCAATCTGGAACAACCAGTTCAGCTGGAATATGTATATGATATGGCTGAGGCCAGTCCAAACCTGAGGTAAAACCCAAGACTGCTTGATTTTGTTACAAGTAAGAATGCAACCCCAGAATGGCTCTTCTTCCCTGCACACTGGGCACAGCTGAGGTGCATGCACCTGCAGTCTGGGCAGGTGAGAAAGGTCCCCGTGGTGCTTGCGGCTCCAGCTGACACCCGGCTCAGAGCAGGCCCTGCAGTCTGGCTCCCTGTTCTGCTCTACATCCCGCTGTAACTCTGCCCTAGCCCCGCAAGGGCCTCTGAAAGCTGCTCTGGAAACACAGGGCCTTTAGCAAAATTATGCACAGCTTCTCTTCTACCTCCTACCATTCAGAAACTCAGTCCTCAAAAGCAAACTAACCAGCAGGGACAAAAAACATCTGTTCATCATAAAGAGACCAAAAATTGAACCTTGCTACATTCCCTGAGAAATTCCACAAATGGAGGACTCTGGGGCCTGAGCTCCAAGACCAGTTAATATTCCAAGCTAAGTTTGCAGGCAAACAAAATGCTTTCATGCAGATGAACTATGGAGTCATGTATGCAGAACCAGCCATATGCTCCAAGGATAATATAGCTGGGGATTTAGGAGAATCCTCTCTCTCCCGGGATTGCTTCTCAGGCCTCTCCAAACCTCTTGAGTAAATGCCTTGGCCTAGACAGCATTTGGGATAGTGATAAAATACATATTTAAAATAAAAAGATACCTTTTCCCTAGGAAAGAGACTTTTTAGACAGAGATTCAGTAGCAGACTTGGAATCAAAGTGACCCTGAGCCCTGGGGAGCAAAGCCCACGTGTCCCACTGCACAGGGACACCTGGCAGAGCTGGACCAGCTGGACACCAGCAGTGCCCAGGGAAAACCACACAGCCCATGGGCACCCTGTGACTGACGGGGAGCCTGCAAGGCAGAGATGCTTCCCGGGCATTTGTTAAACTTTCCTATAAACTGAAGAGAACAATTTAATTGCTGAGCTGATCTTTAGGAGGAAAGTAACTGTAAACTAAGACTGCATCCAGCAATCCAGAAAAATTCTACTTCAGATGTAGGAGTAGCCAGGTTCAAACATCCCTTGAAGAAGAAGGGGAGGGGAGACCCCAGCATAGGAAAGAACACAGATTTTCCTTAAGGTTTCCAAGGAGAAGTGGGAAGCAGATGAGGAATGACTCAGCACTATGAGGAAAATATTTCTCCTGGAGAGAATAAACTTATCTGAAATGAAGAAGAATAAGACAAAGAGAGTAAATAAATCTTATATCACCCGGGAAATAAGCTGAAATCATCTCACTCCATTGCAGAGTTTCAGTTACCAGTGTTCATCTGGCACCCCTGGAAATCCTTCTGATCTGGTCTTGGCTAGGCTGGAGTCTAATAAAAAGCAGCAACCCTCAGAAGCACTCATCTGTTCCTGAGCTCCTGAATGCCCACCCTGAGCTTCTTTATGGCTTCCAGAATTGTGGGTCAATTATAAAGGCTTTGTTCCCCAGTCTGTATATGAGCATACACTCATCTGAAGCACACAGAGAGTTTAAAAACCAAATCCAAACCTGTCCTGGAGAAGAAAGAGCATTATCTGCCTGCTGGGAGGTCCTGACCCACTTTGCTATTTATTTTGCTTGTGGATGACACTAATGAGACAGAAAGGAAAAAGGCATGTATTATTAGCTCCTAACACACCCATTAGAGGATGCATGAAGACCTGAATTGGCCAGCTGAGCCTGTAGTCAGTCAAAAAGATCTCTTTTTTTCCTGCTAGTGCTGCCTGAGCTCTTATGACAGGTCTCTCTTAGTCAGTTCAAATACTTATCAATTTCAGCACTCAGGAATAGCCCTAAAATATTTCCAGTGTAGGGATATAATTGAGGTTTGATAGATAACACCAGGAAATATAGCACAGCAAACATTTTTCTGCTTGTAATAGCATCTCCTTTGAAGCTGCAAGAGGCCTGATGACACAGGCTGTCTCAGCCCTCCTAATCACAGGGGCTTTTTCCCCCCTCAAGTGTTTGTGCAAAACGAAAGCAGACTGTGCATGGTAGAAAAGCATTTACAGCCGAACCTGAAGAAGCCAAGAATGGCTCAGCACTAAAAATGACAGCCCAAAAGATTTTTAGGAAGGAGGCCTCGGAAGACATGGCAATGTGCTCATCCTTTTATTGTGCCTAACTTAGTATCCAAAGGCAGCTTCCTGCCACGTGAGTGCAGGCCCAATCTCCATAACAACCAGTCACATATGGCACTTAATCACTCCTGCAAGCCCTCCATGCATCTCCAGTTTCAAAATACCATTATGGGATCTTCCTAGCTTGTTCCCAGGAACAGGGATGAACCACCACCACTGCTTCCCTGTTCTGAGCTCTGAAGGAAGTCATGAATAGAAAGACTTACATTCCCTATTTTTAAAGACAAACCAACCCAAGGAGGTCTAGCAGCTTGCCCAAAATGAGAGCAGCAGAGGCAGAATTAGGAGCAAAGATGACAAACTCACTCCCTATCTCTTCCTGTCCCCAGCCTTCCCAAAAATACGAGTAATCTGATCATGAGACCTGCTTTTAAATGGTCTCTGGGCATAATCTCCCTCCATACAGTAGAGACTGTAGCGATCAGCAGCAGCAACAAAAAGACAAGGGGCAAAGAGACCAGCTATAACTTGAGAAAAGGAAACACTAATTCTGACTAAGTTCTGCTCTTCACTCAGTCAACTAAAGCAAAACATCTGTTACAGCTAACCAAAATTCCAAACACAGTCGCTATGAGAAACACCAAATACCTGTGCTGAGAAATCCACGCAGAGCATGAAATTCTCATGGATATATATCCCTCCCTTTCTCTAGTCACAAAGTAGCCACAGAACGACACTGCAGATGCTACAAAGTCACCAACTGACGAGGGATCTCCCCCCCGAAGTGAAGGGATCCCCGGAGCTGCCCTGCCCCAGGCACAGGTCCGGCTGCCAGAGGAGGGAGAAGGGACACGGGCTGGGAAACTTTTCCTTCCACAGAAATGGACACAGCTCCAAAACTCCCAGCACCACGCTGAAGCAGCTACTCGGGTGTAGCCCAGAACACATTCATCAAACCATAATTACTAAAATAGCATGGCAGCTACTTAATTACAGAGACTGCATTTGAAACGAACTTACCATCTCTGTCTTCATCGTGAATATTCAGATACAAGTATTCCAGTCCTCTTCCTTTCTTGCCATGCTCTGCTCCCTGTATTTTAGCCATAAGTGTGGTTTTGCCTGAACCATCATCACCTGCCAGTAAGTTTGTAGAGGAAAGAAAGACACCTTCAGAATGACACTTGACTTCATAGAGAAGATTCTGTCACAACTTGCTTAATTAATGAGAAGCATCTTTGCACACTTCTGAATCAGTTATTTGCAGTCCTCTTTCGAATATTTCAGCTAAATCCAAAGCCTAATGCCAGAACAAGAATAATGAACAAATATTTTATTCTCTATTATTAATAAAAATAGACTATAAATCTAAAAGTGGAAATCAAAGAAAAAGTAGATCTATAAGCACGAAGACCACAGATCAAATTACATAACTCAACTGTAATGCACCCATGTGTCAGTTTGCTCCAATCGGTGTTTGAAATACACTTTGTTTCTACAAATTAAAAAAAAAAAACAAAAAACAAACCAACACCCAACTGGCTGCATGTGTTACTTACCAAAAACAAGAATATTCTTGCCCGACGGCAGTTTAGATCTGGACCGTGTGGAGACTTCGCTGAGGATGGAGGACCTGGGGAAGCAGCAGAGCGGCCGCGTTATCCCGCGGGCCGTGACAGCGCCATGAGCTCAGCGCATCGGCCCGAGAGCCGGCACGGCCACAGCGGGCCACAGCGAGCCTCAGCGGGGCACAGCGAGCCTCAGCGGGCCACAGCGGGCCACAGCGAGCCACAGCGAGCCTCAGCGGGCCACAGCGAGCCTCCCACCCCCCAGGGAAAAGCCCCCGCGGCTTCCACACCACAGGCAGGGACACTGAAAGTTCTCCTCCCTTGTAACAGGCCACAACACTGCAGAACATCACTTTTCAGCTAACTCTCATCGCAACCCATTGCTGTATCCGATATACGCCCTTCTGCCATTATAGGTATATTTTTTTAAGCGTTCTTTAGAAATAACAGCCGAAATAACACGAGATCGCCTTTTCCGGAGCCGGCCCCGCGGCTGTCCCGCAGAGTCGCGGTCCCGGCCCCGCTCCCCCGCTGTGTCTCAGCCCTGCTCTCCCGTCCCTGCGGCCGCGGGGCTCCCGGCACGCAGTCCCGGGCCGCCAGCGCTGTCCCCCGGCCCCGCCGCC
>VWZN01012595.1:5078-25509 GCA_013396955.1 Regulus satrapa | reverse complement strand
CCATCTCGGTACACCCGGCACCGGCCCGGGTACCGCCCGCACCCGGCACCATCTCGGTACACCCGGCACCAGCTCGGCTACACCCGGCACCCCGGCACCGGCTCATATGCCTCCACCTGCACCCCAGTACCTGTTCAGGTACATCCTGCACCCTGGCACTTGCTCTGGTATCTTCTCTTGACCTTCCTTACCTGCCTGGCACCTGCTCAGGCACCTTCTCCTGCTCTCCGGTACCTGCCCGTCATTCCCTGCACCCCCTGGCAGCTGCCCCGGCGCCTCTCCGCAGCCCCGGTCCCCACCCTGCCGTGCCCTGCCACTGCAGCCCTGGCGCTGGGCAGTGTCGGGCTCAGATCTGGATCAGCACATGGTGTAAATTGTTGCTGACTGATCAAGCTGCCGTTACCACCCCATCCTCACGCCCCGACACCCTCTGTTTGACCGAGCACCTCAGGGTTTTTAGAAACAGGCTTTCCTGGGTGGTTTGTCAGTCATTCCAGCCTTTCAAAGTGCTGAAATACTGCCCTGGGTGGCCCAAGCAGCCTAAAAGAGACATCAACTATTCCCATGCAATTTTGGTTTTGTAGTGCCTGTTAGGTGTGGATTTCAAAGCACTTGTGCACAAAAATTAAACTGATCAAGACTGTACGGTCAATCCAAAGGTGTGCAAAAGACTGACTTGCACAAATTCACACCTCAGGTTTCTGCCTGCTCCTGGTCCCTGACTTCCCTTTCGGATCCCATCAGAACATTCCAGCGATGTGGTTCCAGCCCCTGCCTTCCCAGAGGAGGTGAAACACCAGCAGAAGCTGCCCAAAGAGGCAGCAGGAATTCTTTCCTTGAAGAGTTTCTGAACTTGATAATGCACTGAACACCTTGAATAACTTTGACCTCAGCCCTGCTCCAAAGAGGAGAGGATACCAAAGGCTCCACAGGGCCTTTCCAACCTGAACTATGCCTAAGGTGACGTAAATTGTCTGTATTGCAACATTCTCACCTAGTGGGAAGTAAAGATTTATACCTCACATATTTTAGCCACTTGAGACATACTTCAGGCCTTGGTAATGTGGATACTAATACCCATTCAGTCAGAGGATAAAGTAACAGCTTGTCTGGACTAGGCTGGAGTCCCTGGAAAAATACCTGGGGCGTGTAAGGGACCCCAATGTCCTGCCTGGGGACACTGCACCTCGGGAGCCCTTCTGGCTCCTACTCTGCCAGCAGTTCCACTGATACTCAACCCTGCTACTGGCAACGGCTCCACTCAGAGACATCTTTTATACATGTTTCAATAGTTTAGTAACAAAAACCCCCAAATTGCATCAGCTGAAAATACTGGAAGACTTATTTATTGCATCATTTGCATCGCCTTTATTGCAAGTCTCTCGTGCCTGCTTTCAAGCATTTAAGCCACATCATAGTGAAAACCTAGCGCTAATACAACAAGTAGACCTTTCCCATAATAAATTAACTATTGATTCATCATTCCTTTATCAGAACAAGTAAAAAAATACAACTGAAATACTAAGGCTATCACTGAAAAATCAAGTTACCAAGGCTTTTAGTAAAGCTTCCAATAAAAAATGTTTAATTAGCAGAAATGCTGGTTCTGCACACTTACTTGAAAAATACACCAAAAAGTGTCCAACTATAAACAGAAGCCAAACTCTATCAGTACCTACTCAGTTCAACAGTGAGTACAGAATTTCTTTAACAGTGAAGATTTGCCTCCTCTGTGCAGCAGTGTTTAACCACACATTCCTTACTTTCTGTCACAGTCATTTTTCTGCACATATGCAGCATATTCAATGCATGACAAAATATTCCACCTGCTTTAAACATTTATTAAGAGGAAACAGATTCAGACACAACAACATTAACAGCAGTTTCAAAGTATTCATTTTAGCAATATAGCCTTTTCTTACAAATGGTATAGAGCAAGCTACAAAAAGTTAACTCAAAAGTTGCATAAAACAAATGCTCAAGAAAGTTAAATTAACTTCCAAATTAATGTAATTTTTACTGATTTTTGGTTTTTGCCTATGATAGCATCGCTTCAAGAAATTGACAAGTTATGGTAAATTTAATTTACAATGCATAACAATTCTGTCAGTTGTCACTGCAAAGTAGGAGTCCAGGCCAACCAAAACTCTCCAAGGGCTCGAGTTGTTCTAGCAATACCTCACTGTTACAAAGGGTGTTCCTGAACATTCTGCAACGAAATCCAAAGCACTCTCAGATGATGCTACTGATGTCCTTTGTGGGCTTTTTTCATCTATAAAATGGAGATAAAAGAGAAAATATCAGGATAAATGCTGTCCCAAACCATGGCGCAATTAGAGACCAGCATTCAGTAGACAAAAGCTTATCACTTCATTGCTCCCACGGTCTCCAAAGCACAGGAGCAATGCTCCCTGTGTGAGGGATGCATGGATTAACCACTGGGAAACTGCTGCCGAGGCTCTCACAGACCAGCATCACAACAGAGGCTGAGCAGAGAGGAGACCAACTTCCTGATAATCACAGGGGTTAATTCAGAGTCCTTAATGACACTCTCATTCCCTTTGAACCCTGTCCGGTGGCAGTACAGGTTCCAGGCTCTCTGGTCTTTCCCTCCTTTGGTTCTCTCTCTCCAAGCATCACCATTCTCACAGGGCACTGCAGTGACCTGGGGTACAATCCCATGGCTGCACACTCTGAAAGCCAGTCTTTATTTCTTTATTTCTTTCAGCTCAGGGGCTAGCGATGAAAACTGGGCTGACCACATTTACCATCAGTAGAAAATTCAGTGATGAGTACCTGCACCTGCAACCTGTAGTACTTCTTGGAAAGGTCAACGCTTGTTCGTCCTTTCTGGAAAGGGTAAGAGCACAAAATCAAATTCCAGTGGTTGCCCATTTCTTGGACTCCTTTCAAAAGGCAGTTGATTTCTTCAGTTGTGAAATCTTTTCGGGCTCTTCTCTTCTTCAGAGGTCTCATGCTCATGGCCAGGGAACACATTGCATTGCCCTGCAAATAATTATCTTGGAGTAATAAAGAATTATGTAAATGTACATACTATTTTGCACGTGGAAGTAACATATTACTGGCAATTCCACATTTAATGGCTGTAAAGAAACGGTCACACTGGCAATGGAACGATGCTTCTTCAAGGTTTCTTCACTGAACTGAAATACAGTATTTTTCTGTGATCTTCATTTCTGTTATGCCTACATAGTTTATTCTTTTAGTAGGCTTATTCCTTTAAATTTCTGTTAATTCCATACTGTGCAGATCTTCATCACTACAGGAAAAATCAGACCTTCAGACCCATCATTCTGAAAAGATGTCAGCTGAAAAATGCTGAACTCAATTCAGGACTAAATCCGTGTGACTGGAGTAGAACCAGGAATATATTTTGAATATGGTTCATTTTACTACTGGGCTCCTGTTAAATGTAACTAAAAAAGAAACTATGCAATTCCTAGTGCTTTTACTTGCAATTTATAAACATGTCAGTGCATGATTAGGCTTTGCACAACTAACCTCATCTTTGTCAAGTGAATGTGTGCAATGTTCTATTAAGTGCTGATATTTCTGGCTGCACATCTCTTTGACTCTCTGTCTCTTCAGGTTAGCATCTTGGATTTTTTGTAAAGCTACAAAATTGTGAACAAGAAGGTCACTTAGTCACTTTAAACTAACTAAAATCTACTGAAAAACTGAATATAAATCTGTAAAGGAGCGTTTATTCTAATGAATCTGAATATGCAAATGTTGCTTTGTTAGTAATATCTCATTCTCCTTAGATATTTTTGTCATAATCAACATTAAGACATAAGGACTACTGATGAACCAGAAGCAAATAATAGCAATAGTATTACTGATGTTCAAGTGGATTTCTGTGAGAGAAAGTGTAACAGTTTATTTTAATTCATAGCCATTTATCCCCAGTAATAAGGACAGGTGCTTCTCTCACTGCCCTGACCTAAATGCAAATACTGATCTTTTAGTTGTGCGTATCAGAGAATTCATTTTCTTGTAATACTCACACTTTTCATATGAAGGTGTCAAGTTATAGCTGCTAGTCCACCTAATATTTTGACTATGTTCATCTCTCTTTGAAGCATTAGAGTTGTCTTTTCTATTTGGAGTCAAAAGAATGCCTTAAAAATAAACAACAAAAACCCAAAGAATAAGAGATTATATGTCTTTCTTAGAAAAAACCCCAAATCACAAAACGCAGGTTATGTTGTAGGAATTAAAATTTAAGAGAGAACCATCTTTTCAGCCATACCACTGATCTGATCTTGGAAGAAAGACTGGAAAATTTAGTTTACTTCAGCTTACAGGGAATGTGTACTTGCTAAAGATAATATATAGCTGTAATGGGCTTTCAAGATGAAATACAGGTGCTTTGGATGGGGTTTTTTAACATTTGAAAATACTTTTGTGGCTATTATAAGACATCAATCAATTTCTGAATCTGAAAGGGAAAAATAGAAACAAATTTAAAAATCAACCTACTAGCTTTTACTGGGCATTGATTAAATAAAATAACCATGTAGACAAGGCTTTTGAAAAGTATTAATGAGTATTAATATTGAATGAGTATTAAAAATAAATTTCTGGTGGGAATTTCAAAATTCAAATTTCAATTCTCATTTCAAAAAATAAGTAATTCCAAAGGATTCCCCTTGTACCTGTTTATCACAAGCCCCAAGTCCTCAGCAGAGCTCCCAGCAGGAACAGGAATGGGTCTAATGGAATAACATGACTGGGACTGCATAAGGAGTGGTGCTGAATCCAGGTTCTGGCAGCTGAGCTCCACTCTGAGCCTTACTAAACCTCTCTATTTTAGAAAATAATGCCAAAAAACTGAGAAATAGCAAATTCCATGGAAGTAATCCTGACAGGATTCAAAACAGGGTCAACACAGCAAGTGCCAGATAACTTTGCAGGGAAACAATGTGCATTACACAAATTCATTATTATAGAGGATCCATTTCCTGGCCTAATAATATACAGATTATTCCCAGAATCTAGAGGGAAAAAAAGGAAAATAATTTCCTATCCACAGTCTTCCATGGTAAAGTTTTGGAAAAGAATGAATAGACAGTAAGGGCTTTTCACACCACTTTCCAAACCAAGCCCTTACTTTGGAAACTATCCTTCTTGTTCCTAAAAGGTGGTATTTCTTTATGCAGCCTGTCTTTCTTCACTGGGGTCAGCAGCATTTCTGAAAAAAACATAAGATCAACACCAGCACAAATGCCAGTAAGTAATAACAGTTTGATTTTCAGAATTCCTCCTTTAAACCAGAAAAATATAGAATGTGCTTCTATTTAATTCATTAAGATTTCTAAGTATCCTAGACTTACATCCTAGTAAGTGTGTAATGAAAGTACTTTGGTGTGATGTCATACATCTACTCACACATATTTCTACTTAACACATTCCTCTCTCTTAGGACTCGACTGTTTCTGGCAAACCTGAGTCTTATCAAAGCCTATAATGAACATCTGTCACCATGGCAAGACACACACAAGATCCTTCAAAGAAGAAAAGGTCAGTTCTGATCTAATTTAGTACAAATCATTGTAAATCAAGTTCCCTGAGTGAGTTTAAAACAACAAGATAATCAGAAGGAAATTTAAATTTAAAGTTCAGAATTTAAAATGCAACTTAAAGCAAGAGCTGCAAGTACTGAAAATGAACTCCATACTCTGGGGATTTGCAGATCTGCTGTTGTTACCAGCAGCCACCCTGCAGAGCTCCCCTCGGTATCTTTCTTCAGCCTCCAGGATGACTCTGTGGTGCTCACACCTGTGCAGGCAACTCTGTAACATCTTGGTGAAGGTTTTACTGTTGAAGGACAATCCTCCTGCTGTACAACCTGGGAAAAATAGGATATTGCAGAAATAGCAATCACTTTCTAAAGAAGTTCACCACAAAGTTCAGTGTTTAATTTTGCTCACTAGGATCAGTTTGAGTTCAGGTTTCCCATAGTCATGTAATTTTTATGTACCTCTTGAAATACTTTGTATTTGCTCTCTTAAAAAAAAAAAAATGTTTTCAACATTTTATGGGACTAAGTTATACTGCACTTCCTCACTTCATGAGTGAGGCATGAATCCTCTACAGAACTCCAAATATTGATGAGATGGGAAGACACAGGCCTCAGTTCCATTTGCACATTTATCCAGAAGCATACATATACATATACATATACATATACATATACATATACATATACATATACATATACATATACATATACAGATACAGATACAGATACAGATACAGATACATGTACTTTTGTTTTTTTGAAACTTTGTGTTGTAAGTTACCTGTATTAATCTGGATCAATGGTAAAGTCTAGTTTAGACATGAATTCCCTCACAGGAAGGGAATGTTCATTTTTGAGGACAGTCCTAGGGCAGTTTATGGTTTAGATATGCTCAGATGCTCTCATGGTTAAGTTACATCAGCTGAAAGAGAACTTGTGTGAGGAGTCACAGGAGGGGCACAAGTCCATATCTCAAACATTCTACCTGAAGATAAAGCAGTGCTAAAGCTCATCTTGGATTTAGTTTGACAACTCAGATAAAAATAATGTTTAAAGGTGGGTTATGGGCTGCTTTGGGGGTTCTTTGGTTTTCTGTGGGTTTTTGTTTTATTGGGGGCTTTTAAATAAAGAAACATTGGCTTGATTACAAAATCCACTCACAAATCCAGAGTACCAGCAGCATTCTCATGACCTACTGATGCAGCGGGCTGAGGAAGTAGAGTCTGGGGTAACTGAGGGCTGGAGTTATGGATTACCATACAACTGCCTGCCTGCACTTCCCAGCAGTGAAGCAGAGAGAAGAGAAGGGCTGCAGAGCACTGAGGAGGCTTAGCAGAATAAATGAGGGAAACGAGCAGGGCTGTGTGTTCTTCCTTCCTCTCTGAAAGCAGAGAAAGGAGGAAAACACCTGCTCAGGTATTCTCTAATTAGGGGGTCACCTTTTAAGTTACTGAATGTTCTATTTGTCAGCAAAGCCACATTACATGGACCAAAACTGCAATTTGTCAGCTTTATTTCAATATTTATCTTTTATGAGAAGGAGAAGGAGAAGGACAAGGAGAAGGAAAAAGGAAAAGGAGAAGGAAAAAGGAAAAAGGAAAAGGAAGGAAGCAGCTCAGGTTTTGTTATTACATAAGAGCTATATAGAAGAGATGTGTTACAATTTCAGTCAAGTCAATCCATTTACTGCACTGGTGATCTTTAAGGCTTTTTTATGTACTCCGGAAAGAAAAGATCTAAGATAATATTTACCTAAACACCTTAAATCTGCCATTTTATAGGATGAAGATGTACTTTTGACTCTCTCAGTTTTCTCTGAGCAGAATGAATGTTGATCTAAATGAAGGAGGAAAAAAGTCACTGAGAAATGTAACCTATCTTTTGCCATGGTAATCAGGCCATCAGCATAACTGCATTCAACCATATTTTCTATTTATAGATTACTAAAGTTTACTTAACAGCAGAATTGAAATTCTGATCTGCTGAAATTTAATTTCTCAAGTTAAATTACTCTCGTTCACATTTCTGTAATTCCAGAATAACCACGTTCAATTCACTTTTTTTATCACTCTCCCAAAGGATATTACTTCAACTTGAACATAGCAAATTAACCCTATAAACCTGTATTGCTTAACTAAGGCCTATAAACTTTACTTCTGTTTGGAATCAGATGCTGAAAACTGTAATGAGTTGGAATAATACACATTCTCAGTCTGAACAGGTGTAATCTGGAGATCAGCTGGTCATCCGTAAAGTTCCCATTCTTGCAAATTCTAATCTAATGAATACTTAGCAATTTTATAAATTAACAGGAAACTGAACAATGAATTAAGATTTGATTGAACAGATCCCAGTTCTGAAATCAATATATCAGACTAGGATTAATGCAAATCTGAAAAATTTTTCTCTTAAACACATGTTCACCATGTAGGAACAGCATCAGGCAAAAGTCACTCTCACAGGTATTTCAACCTTACAGGCACAGGACCAAACCTGCATTTTCTATTAGTGGGTTTCACTGGTCAGTACAGATTAAACACCAAACTTAATCTCTGATATATTCATTTGAACAGTTAAAATCAATTTTAAAAAAAAAAAAGCTAGACTATGTATTAGAAGTAGGATAAATGTTCTCCTGATAAAATTGTGTACAATATAAAATTCCAACACTATGCAAACCAGTTAAAGGATATTACACATAAGGCACCTCTGTAATCTAATGATGCATAACAAGCAACAAAAAGTAGTGATGAATGTACACAAAACTAATTAAAATCTCATTACAAACAAAATCAGCTCAGAAAGGAATATGTGTAGCTATTTGTACCTGATGTCTGTTTCATATTTCTAACAGTCTCTGCTGGTTGTTGAAATAGCTGTTCACTGGCAAGACCAAAATGTGAACAAATTTAAACCAATAAACCAATAAAAACAATGTGCATTTACAATGCAAATGAATACACACATTCCAAGGGTACAACAAAAAACCATATTAAATATATAAAAGGAAATACTCTACAAAAAATTATTCTGATTATCCCAAGTTACTGGACTTAGGGCAGCCAGCATGTAAAAACCTGTTTCCCAGAGATCTGTGATTGGCATTCCTTGCAGTGAGTTCAGCAGGGAGCGCAGAGGTTTCCAGAGTAATTTGCAATTCAGATTCACATAAAGATTATCAAGTGCACATAAAGCTCTCTCAAAGTCTTCAGATACTGTAGCCTTCACCATTTGCAGGAAATGCTCTAAAAGGTAATTGGTTTTCTTCTTTTCTTACACTTACTAACTTCTGTGCAACCAACACACTGCTATGATACCCTGGATTGAGCATTTTTGTGTCCCTGGCTCCCTCTGAAAACTGCAGGAGGAAAGAGCCTGATCCACGGTTACCGTACAGTACCTCCCGTGTTCACATCACACAAGCACTACTCAAAATAAAAGAGTTTTTAAAAATATGTATTTTAAGTTTTGTGCATCAGAGCCCAGAACAACAACTAAAGGAGCTGTGAAATTATGCTAACCAGTACCAAAGCAAAATTTACCTGAATGTACCATGAGAAATATCCAGGCTCTTGGTGATTTCTGTGGCAGTTGCAAAGTAACAATATAATGCCAGGAAGTTACACAGAGCAAGGTGCAGCCAAACGCATTAAAAAAGCACAATAAAAATGTGGAACTGAAAAAGCCCAAAACAAAACATAAAACCTCCTCAAATGAAGTTTTGCTCATACTTTTCCATTGACTGTCTTGAGGGATATTCCAGATATAAAGTCAAGAGAATGCAATCTTTTTTTTTTATCATTGCAAGTTATCTATAAATAGTTTTGGGTTTATCAATAGGGAAGATAAACAGAAGCAGCAAAAGAAAAAGAGGAAAATTAGCATTTGTGTGAGAGCAACAGGCAAGAGAACACGGAATGACCAAACAGGGCTGTTCCTTTCTCTTCCCATGCAAGGCAGCACTGGAACATGAGGGGAGAATAGCAGAGACGCAAAAACTTTTCCCCCTACTTTGCAGACACTCCAATTTCAGTATTTTCCCAAGCAGGTCTCCCTACCTGTTGTTTCCCTAATAAATGCACATTACAGAAACCACTGTGGTTTCGTCCAAACCAATGGGTTATATCTTGATCTGTTACACCAGTGAGAACTTTGGGGCAGAAGCCATGGCTGATTTTCAGCAGGATGCTGAACATGCCCTGCAAGAGGCTCTCTGTACAACACAGATCAGCAGCTTCGTTACTGCAGTGACTGTAATCTTTGATCTGTAACCTCAAAAATCTCTAGTGGGTCACCAAAGGGCTACGTTTTTCCACTAAAAGAAAACCCACATAGTTAGTAACAGATCATTTAAAAGCCTGTCAATTTGGAATGACTAAAGAAAAGCAGCTTAGATGCAAGATTCTTACCCTGCTTGAAGATAAGACCGATTTTTTCCACAGGCAGTTTTTCCATGTATGTTGTGACTTGGAGGTACCCTGTCTGTTTGCAGCTCAGTAACTGAACATGGAATGTTCCTCTGTCCAGTCTGACTGGTAGAAGCTGCATCCATAGTGTTCACTGTTTCATTTTTTTGTGGAGCAGAAGTTACAGATGGAGCAAGAACCTGATTATTCAACGGTGAGGTCAACTGTGGACAATAGACAACTTTATGTGTTCTTTCTGTGTACTTTGGATCAGCAGGATATACTTCATGGGACTTTAATGCTTCAGAATTGACTACTGAAGATTTATCTACAAATAGTTTTCCTTGCACTCTTTCCTGTATTGAAAAATACTGGTTAGTGACTACGTGAGCTCTAAAAAAATGTTAAATAAATCCAGTAACAGGATTAATTAGACAATCTAACCTGAGAGCAAAGCAAATTCCAGGGAAGCTTCAGAAAACCCCCTGACTGAGCTGAGAGCCAACAAGACAGCAATGCCACTGAGGGTGTAGAGGGGGTACTTACTAACTGCTAATTTCAGGCTGAAGCAGGGAATTTGCTACTAATGCAAGGCACTGCTAGAACTTAAGAGCCATCTAAATAACTCATAAACTTGTTGCTCCAAACCACAGACACTTAGCAGCTTTAAAGCAAAGGATAATATGAAACAACTTCATCTCGGCTTATGTTCACATAAGTTTATCATCTATCCCACCACAGCTGTACAACCCTGAGAATTTAATGCATGCAAATAATTAAAAATATATGTTTGAATGCCCAGCAATTAAAAATAAATCAAATTTTTATCTTTCTATCTCATAGAAAATCTGGGTTTACACTAAACTAGAATACTTCATATAATACAGCTGCCTCCATTCTCTGCACACCTGTAACTGATCTACAACAACGATAAAAGCTGCAGGTTGTAGTTTCACACAAACTCAACGTTTTTCCTGGGTTTTTTGCTCACACTGAAATTATCTTAAGGATTTACTATTACTTTCTCCTTAAACTCTGGAAAAATGTGGTTAGTTTTGGTAAACAAGCCAACCTCATCATGCTCCTTTTCAATCGAGTTGATTCTGTGTAAAAGATCTTTTGCTTTCTTCCAGTAGTCTTGAAGACATCTTTTTCTGGCTTGCACATCCGATTCTTCTTCATTTTTCACATTTAATGAGTTATCATATAATTTCAGAGACAACTGTTCAGCTTTATATAGTATAAAACAACATTTATTTTAAATTAATTAAATAAACAAATTATTAATTAAATAAATAAATAAATAAATAAATTATTAAAACAAATTAATATTTAAAATTTTATCAATTAACATTTTTGAAGTATTCCTTATATTTTAGTATGCTGAGGGACAGCCCCAATAGTTTAATGCATAATAACAATTTGTATTAAACCTAAATTGATACATAAATGTCAACACACTTAAAATATAAGCTGCAGTTACAAGAGGTGAGCTTGCAATTATAGTTACTGTGAACTGTTTGCACAATGATGCAGTGAAAAAAAATTCCTTTTTGATTGACTTAACTCTGGGTTCTTTACCAGTATGAATCTTTACCAGTATGAGTCTCTGTTTTTGTTTTTGGTTTTTTTTAAATTCCATATTAATGGACACTACAAATCCTCCCACTTCCTCTATCTTACACAAACCTCTCAGTTGTGCTTGCAGCACAAAAATGAATATACAGGTTTGTTTTTTCCTAATCAACAACTGCACACCCTCCACACTCTAGAGATTAAGAGGACAAGGTCTCTCTGTTTCATGGGTGGTACCATACAGATAATTAATAAAAAAACTAGAACAGGGGACCTAAAAATACATCCTACTTCAGAAAAACAAATCAAAATCTCTTCATATTCAAAATTAATATAGCAGTAGTCACAGTGATTTCAGGCTTGATTATCTCCTGGTTTATTCTCTCTCTCCAGTGGTACATCCCTAGGAAGAGAATATTCACTGGGTGTTAAATGACAACGTTCATATTTTCCACAGAACTTATCGATGGGAAAGCTTTAAGAACCAGCCCTACATGGAGAGGTTTCACAAATGCATTACTGCAACGCTGCTGGAATTTTTACTTCTTTTTTCTGCTTAAGTCAGTTTTTGATGACAAATAAGCAACTTTCTGTGCAGAAAACAAACAATTCTCGGACTACACGGAATTACAAAACTGCCACAGTTAAAATCAGTTAGGGAATCAGCAGAACACAGAGACAGAAATAATCCCTGACATTATTAAAACAATAAGAGCAACCTTACTCATTTGTTTGCAGTTCTGTAGCACAAAAGTAGCAGCTTTGATGAGTTCCTCGTCCTCAGATTCTGTCAACACCTGAATCATAATTGGCAGACCATTGTTCTGAAGCAGCTCACATTGGTTTTCTTCTAGAACAGGAAATAGTAAAGGAAAATAGGTTGGTTTCAGCCCCACACATCTTAGCCTTCCAATAATTTTTAGGAGCCACTTTTGTGTAAGTTTCTGTGAAAAAGAGATTTTCATTACAGACCCCAGCCCGCTGCAGCAACAGCAGGAGAGCTTTGCATCAGACAGGATGATTTGACTGAACTCAGATTTCTGTAGGAAAACTGAAGGATAACAGACAAATTCTAGGATGGAGCTCCAATTTCATTTAATTGTGGCCTAAAATATTTGAATAATGACTCCTGTATTTCTTTTCTTGCATTACCTGCTCTTGGAGTAGATATGCTACATTTCTGTGAGGGCTAAGATGCAGAAATATCAAAATCTCAATGTTTATAATTAGCAAAATAAAATTAATACAATTAATACAATTGTATTAATACAAAAATACAATTAATTCTGGTCTAGCCAATCTGTTCCTCCTAATTTATTATGTAATTAGCTCAATTTTTATGGTAGTCTCATTTGCATTTGTAGTCATGTAACTGATAACTTGCCAGAAATAGCTCTTTCTTGTTTAAACTTAATTTGCAAAGGAATAAAAAATTAAATATTTTTATTTTGACAGTGTTGATATTTTAAGAGAAACTTTTTTCTCTTGGTTTAATAATTTTTCTATTCAAAAGACATTTTCCATTAAGTCTTGTTTTAGTAATTCTTCATGAAAAAATGTATGTTAAAATAAATTTATGACCTATTGAGCTAATTATTGAACATGCTATTGGCACTCAGAGGATGAAAAGCAACCAGAATTTTTGAACAGAAGCCCTTTTTCTTGTTTATCTAAACATACATGAGAAAAAAAACCCAGTAGTACAACTGAACTTCCCTTTCTTTTTGCTTGCACTACCACAAAATACCAACTGGAGTGCTGTATTTTTATCAGATATGCTTGGGCAAGCCTGAGGAACATGACAAAAGCATTTCAGTGCTACCTACTGCTTATTGTGTCTTGAAAACCAATGCTCTTACATGGCTTTTATAAATATTACTGGTCTTGTTAGCAGTGGACAGAAGGACCATTAAAAGTGCCAAGGACCATTAAAAGAGAGCTCATTTGCTATGTCTGGACTGCAGTAGTTTTCAGCTCTGGATTAATTATTCCCTGTGATCCCTAAGCCCAGCTCTGAATTCTTGCATATTAGTCTACTTTTTAAAAGATACTAAAGACACTTCCTGCTAACAAGCTTTCAAATTTAAAGATGGAACATCTTTACATTTATGGGAGAACACTATCCCTTGTGTTCCAGTCTTGATGAAGTGACACCACCGGAGAAGTCAGTGTATGAGAATTTAGGAGAAGCTGACAGACAGGAAAAAGCAAAAGCAAATCTTACCACAAACTTCAGTACAGTGTCCAATTGTTAGAATAATACTGATTTTTTCTCCTGTGCTCAGTGTCTCATTGGACAGCAGCTTCAGCAGCTTTGACACAGTATGATACTTGGCCAAGACAACACCCACGGCAGCTGTTTGTCAAAATAATTGGAAGGAAATAATGAGTGTATAGGAACTATTCAAATATAAAATGCTGGGTTTTGAGGGAACTCTACAGACCCCTTAAAGCCTTGGGCCTGCTCAGCCCTGCCCTGCTCTGCCTTTAACAGTTCAGATTACCCCATCCCTCCTGTGCTGTTCCCAAATCCAGCTCTGCCCATCCTCCCAGCCTATGCTCCATGAAGACGAGGCAGAAGATCTGATGAAAGAGGGCTCTGCACTGTGCAAGCTGCACTCAACAAGATCCCTGCTGAGTTTCTGCACATCCTTTATCAGCTCCACCATGGAACCAGAGAGAGCTGAATAAGCTTTGACACACAGAGTATCCACCGTAAAAAGAGCAAGGGGCAAGCCCTTCCCGGCACCTTCCTGCCGAAGTCTAGTCCTGATTGATCTGCGACTACACTCAGAACTAGTGCAGGTTTATGCTGTTAAACTTTTGTGAACTTCCACGTGAAGCTCTTAGGGCTGAAGTGTGAGATACACCAACCGTGGCCCAGCACAGGCTTGTCGGGATCCCAGGTTTCTCCCAACCTTCTGAGGCGATACACAAGAGCTCTTTAGGAGAGCAGTACCCAGCCAGCAAACCAGGGCAGAGATGTGCTGTGCAGAAACACCACATTCGTCCAGCTTCACCTCTGAATTACTAAACCTTCCTGAAGTTACACAATTTATTATTCAGGCCTAACTCCGGGATCCAAACCGACTGGCCAAATCCAAGCCCAGAGCTCAGCTTTACTTACCCAGGACAAGCTGCAGCATCTTATTTTTAAATTTCACTGTACTTATTTTAGCAACAATGGGACAGTAATCCACCTGAGATGAACTGAACCATTCCCCACTTACAACTTTGAATTTTAAAAAACAGGGCAACATCCACTGCAATGTATATAACTTAACTGCCTTTAAAAGCATCCATTTATATAACTTTTCCGCCAGCACAAGACTTTAAAAATTGCATTCTAAAATTACCAGAGATGTAATGTCTTTTCACTCACTGTTATTAGCAATGCAGGCATCCAGAGTCTTTGTTACTACCACTGCAAGTTTCATGCTGGAGTGACTCAAACAAGAATCACGCATAAGCTCAAGGAGAACTTTGGCTAATGTATCCAATCCTCCAATAGAAACAAAATATTTCTGCACAAATGCTTAGTGAAAAAAAGAAAAAAATGTGATTAAGTAACAGAATTTGAAAATTATTTTTGTATTTCACCAAGTAAGTCCATCACAGTTTTTCTGTGCACGTGTTAGTCATTGCATTTCCTATACAACAGAATCTAGATATATATTAATCTCAAGAAATGTAGTAACTGAATATAAAATAATTACAGGAAAACATGACCCTCATATGTGCACACAAATGGCAAACATCATGCCAGTGTTCTACCAAAGTAATTATTTTCAGTCATGTAATAATGACTTTTATTTAAAAATTCTTTAAATCAAACCAGCTTCCAAATAGTTCTACTGACCTTATGGATTGTAACCAGTTTGTGGCTATTTGTGGACTGGAGCACAGTGTAATGTAAAGAAAGATGGTGGAATACAATTGTCAGAGTAAAAGTTGGAAGAACAGCAAATGACTTTGTAGAGATTGACAAGAAAGAAAAAAAAATTTAACTCTCAATTAAACTTTTATCAAATGTAAAACCGTGTAAAGCTTCAGCTCCACTTACAGTTATTTGCAACTGTGAGACCAAGAAATGAACAAATGGGACGAACTATCCCAGGCTCTGTGCAACTCTGGAGCCACTCCTTGGCATGGGGAAAAACTGAACAGCAAATGATTTGATTATCTTCTGGAAAAATAAAAACAAATTACCCCAAATGAAAATGCAATGAAATGAAATTTCAGCCGAACAGTAAAAATGAAACCAAAGTGTCACCAATTTGGAGAGTATCTTTAAACTTCTCTCACAATTTTCAGAGTAACACGTACCATTCTGGGGGTTGTTGACACAGGCACAGAGAGTGCTGCACACCGAGGACCAGAGCTGATAACACGGATCAGTGTTTTCATGTGACAGATTCTTCTCAGAGGTGGAGAGAGTTGTTCTGTTAAGAACAATGCAAACAAGTCCCAAATAGTCAAGGAAACATAGCTGCTAACCAGTCTATTATTAGTCTGTTTGAACTGCAAACGTGTTTACCTGAATAACTGCAGCAGCAGGCTGATGCAGCCTGTGTCTCTGACATAAGTTTGCCCATTTTCTAAAAGAGAATACACACAAGACTCCTGAGACAAATACAATTGCAGGCAAAATCTTAACATCAAATTTAAAATACGTACATACATTCCCTTTCCTAAGCACATATCCTCCCCAGAAGTAAATACAAAATCATATCAACATATTGGTAAACACCCTTCCGATGTCTCTTTTTCTATATACTCTCAGAAACTATGGGTTTGCATTTACAAACTGTATTTTTAGAACTAAACCATGTTCTGCTGTTTAAGGAAGTCCCAGTGAGCAATGACCTACTTAGACAATCCAGGTTCAGTTACATCCGATTTAACTTATAAAATAACTTCACCAAAACATTGCTTATTGAATGTTCCAAATTTTGTACTGCAGACTGGCAAACAGAAAAAGAGTGCTGCTGTAACCCAGAAAAAAACCCAACTTACTGTTATTCGAAACCAGTACTAAGATGACATAAACAGACATTCTTTTCAAGTTCACACCAGAATCCTCTTTAATTAAAAATAAAATGAGGTCTTCAAACAATGCAGAAGTACACAAAGTCTGTTGACAATACACTGAAAACAGAAAGTGAAAACCATTAAGTCCTTAAGTCAGCCACTCACAATCTTCAAGTCTCAGTTGTGGCCGGTATGTGGGGAGGGGAGGCAAGGCAGGACGATGAAGTGACCACGAGCTTGCCCTGCAGTGAGTTCTACACCAACCAGGACCCTGGCAAGCTTTGGAACAATCCAGGAGTCCTTTAACTGCTGCTGTGGGTGAGGGGGAATACAGGTGTCTGGTAACTCAAAGACACCCTGTGTGCACAAATCAACAAGGCATTGATCAAATCTGGGGATGGACGGTTCAAGTGCCCCTTCCTTGACTGCCCCTCGCCCCAACTGCCAACCCTGGAGTCTCATTTCGTGAAACCAAAAGAAAACGGGGACAAAGCGCAAGCACAAGTAACGACAGGGGGTTGTAAAGCACTCAGAAATACAAATATTTTTATTACCATTACTCTCTATAATAATCCCCAATGTAAATAAAGCTGCTTCCTTTACAACGCAATAAACACTCGACTTGGCAAGGTCATTTATAAACATCAAGCCACCAATTTCTCGAAAGTATTCACTTGCTTCACCTACAAGAGGAAAAAACAACAGAAACTTCTGCTTTTGTTTCTCTGCAAAATGAAAGGCTTCTAACATTCACCAACACCTCAAACCTTATGTCCCTTAGACAACATTTTTACAGTGCCCACCAGTTTCTTAACTCACATGGAGAACATAAATGACCACATTGGTTCTAAGGAATAGCCTTTCTTACTGTTTTGTTGGCAAATGGAATAGATAGTGATCAAGGCCTCTTTCTGAGACAGAGGGCAGTCCATCTGATATTTAAGGCATTCAAGCAGCAAGTTCAGATCTGTTTTTATATCTAGGAGCAGACACAAAGAACTTCATTAAAATTGTTATACTTTCTACCTATTAATCTAGTCAGTATTAAAATAAATCTGTCCAAAATGTAGCATATACATGCATTTTAAAAAAGGGGAAAGAGTGAGCCAAATTGGAGCTGTATCACTTCTATGCACCTGCAAGCAACAAACCTAGAAGTATTTATGTCCATAGTTTGTTATTTCCTTTGAGCATAATTTCCTTTGCAGAGCAACAGCCTCCTTTTAGTACTTCTGGCCTTTTATTACTAGTAACTCTTAGTAAGTGTGATGTAAACTGCTAAATATTAAATTCACAATTGCAAGGTGCAAGAAATGTAAATAATATGCAATATTTTAATATTAAAATATTCAGAGTGCAAATACAGATGAAAATCCGTGGAGTAGTAATGAAAGGGTCCAAGAGCACAAGGCTGCTCCATGGTACTGAGTTACAGGAGACAAATCATGCACCACAGCAGCAGAGCCCTCAACCAGGTAGTTAGAGACATAACACAAAATATTCTCTGGGCATCTACATACAACCCTAGATGAGTAAACAGACTTGGAAAATCTGTTTCTTAGTCTTTGGGGCATAAAGAAAAGACTTATTTAATAATTATTTCTAACAGAAACAGAAGGTACTGTTTGTTGTAAACCTTTACAAGGTTTGGGGGGACTTAAAGAAGTTAAAAGACAAAAAAAACGTGGATAAATATTAGCAAATTAAAAAAAAAAAAAGCTGACTTTGTGGGGGTGTGCTTTACTTCATGTAGGTTTGTCATGGGATTTACCCTTTGCATATCTGATATAGAATCCAAAATTTGCCAACTAGGAAAAATCACATTTTCTCAACTGCTCATCACCCCATGACAGGCCTATCACAATCTACTAAAACTTTCTAAAATTGATGCGGGTTATAATGACAAATTATATTAGATATCTTACCACACTGATTTTCCTGCACCTTTTGAGTGCTCATTTTTGTTTTATCTCTGTTCTTGTTCTACAATATAAGAAAAAAGTGTTTTCAGTTCTGTTCAGATTAGCAGTGCATATAATACATGCAGTATAAATTACATTTTTCTAAAATGCACTCTTTTCAGTTTTCTGCTTTTACTCTGTCATCTCACACACACAGTTTAATGTATTCTTGCATGCCGAAGTTTTCCTTTGGAAATGTGTATTTTATAATAACCCTGCATTTGTAACTATCAGGTTATCATCTTTTTGAAGTGGACATTCTGCAGAAATCAGGTAATTCCACCTTACAACTGAGGGGCACTATCAATGTCCTGTCAGTGAAGAATACCCCCTGCTCTGTGTCACTCATCACAGCAAGGCTGATCCAATTTTCCTTACGTGAGTGGCCAACTTTGCCATCAGCCAACAACCACCACTAAGACCAAGTAATGTTATTTAGGGTGTGAATAGTATAAAACACTCAGCCTCCTGCTGCTCAAGGAGCCACTAAAACCATCACCATTGTTCTGACAGTACTGATCAAACCAAAGGCAATTGGCACAGAGACGTATTCCTTACAGTGAGAGTTTATTTAAATTCACTGAAGACATTGTCACATTACATGAACTGTGCAACCCACAAAACCCCAGAGCATTGATTCTTCACAAACCCAACGTGGAATCTCTAAGAGTAGAGCAGCAGAGTGACATTCAGGTTTGGAGGCATAAATATGGTCCCTCAAACATGCCCCAAGTCCCAAACACAGAAGGTTGATGCACGCATCACAGCATCACCTATTACAATTTCTCAAAAAATTATTTCGCTCCAGGTAGAAACTTCAAATCAGTGGCAAATTCAGCTTAATAATCAGTGTTCCTTCTCAATGTGGAGCAAAGGCTCGAAGCAGTATCACTGTCATCTTTAATGAAGACAGCCAGCCCTGCTTTCTGTTTAGACTTACTGATCGCCCACTTTCCTTTGCTGCTTCCATTAGAGAGGGAGAATTTAGAGTTCATCTCCCTTTAGCCTTACAGAAGTGATAATAGACATGCATTTAATTCTCCTGCAGATCCAGCCCTGCCACAACAGGGAAAAGCTTGCGAGCCTTCCTCACTTCCTTTTGTCCTACTGCTACCACCCTGCCAGCCTAAGAAAACAAAAACCACCCAAACAAAAGGAAGGCTATAAAAATTAGTTCAGTCTGAAGCTAATTGCATTTCGGAAGAGTTTAATTTAATACAGGTTTATACAACTATACAATATAGGAAGCATGAGTGGTTTAAAACTCTATGTATACAAGGATACATCTTGACCTTACCTGGATCTTTTACTCGTGCAACCTACGAAGGTACATAAAATAGTATTTATAAGCCAGTCTACATTAATTAGATACAAATAGCTCACCTCTGTTGTTGCATCACAGGGCAAGGTGGAAAGAAAAACAACTAGATTTGCTTCAACAAACATCTGGCAAATGTTGCACATAAAACAGATTACCTCTTCTCCAGCAGTTATGGAAAATAACCCAGTAACATCCCTTCAAAGCTCAAAAATCAGTCCTGGAGAAGCTCAAATCTGTCAATATGTGTGTTCAGGAGCACGGGACTGGCACAGCAGATCAGCCAGCTCCGGCGGGACTTATCCTTCGAGAGGCGGGGCCCAAAGCGCAGCGGGGAGAAGGGCGGGCTGCCGGCGCCCTGGGGAAAGCAAGCCCCAGAGCAGCAGCTGCGGCCGTGAGGACGCTGTGCTGTGGAACAGAACCTGGGCTGTCCTGGCCTGTTTCAGTTCCCTGCCAGCCAACTCCCTCACATGTGTGATTTACAGCTCATTATCACAGCTCCACTTTGAAGTCTTACCAACCACTCCAGATCAGCGCAAATATAAAAGGGAAAGAACATTAAAAAAATTTTAAAATTTTAGAAAATTAAAAAAAA
>VWZN01012594.1:9796-26160 GCA_013396955.1 Regulus satrapa | reverse complement strand
TTTTTTTTTTTTTTTTTAAATCTGTCTATATCTCTCAATGCACTATATTCACTTGAAATAAAAATGCAGAACACAATTAGGGCACTTGTTAAAAAAAAAAATTGCAATAATTTTATAGCTGGGTGTTAGAGACAATGTCATGTTACTCTAACCCTCTATCTCTGCTAAAGGTAGTAGGATGATGCCCTCAGTAACAATGGTATAAGAGAGGAGAATCTTCACTGGGGCAGGAATATTCTCTTGCAAAAACAATGTGAACAAGGGGAAAATCTGAGAGAGTAACTTGTAATTTAAGTCAGTTATTTGGCTTCCATGATTTATCCCAGAAGTTTGGCTGTAAAGTCAATTTACAGTCAAACCACAGAACCTTTCATCAGCAGACAAACACTTCTAAATGTTGGTAAAACAGATATTTTCTGAAGTTGCCTTGAAATGCTCTCTGATTGCTTAGATGTCCTTGGTAAATTAGTACCTGAAGAAAATAAATGCATGCTAGGTTGTGGTGTTTTTTTGCTTCATATTGTTATAATTACTGTTGCAATTTTATTAATACAAATACTCACAGAAACAGTGGAAACTGAGAAAAGGAGGCAAGAATAGAAGCCTGATTACTTAGCTTCTTTTGCAGGGATTTCTAGAGAAAGCAAGCTGCTGATCAAAAAGCATTTTGTCCCTGACTGTCACAGGGATCATAAACTTTTGTCCAAAGTATAATGATTAAAAGATACATGCTATTTAAAAAAAAAAAAAAAAAATCAAACAAGCAAGATTCATCTAGGGTCTTCAAATGTTAGTTTTTTATCCTGGTGATGCCTATGTCCAGCTAAAAGTGAAAAACTGAGATGACTCATATGAATAATCATGAACATCAGATTAAAAAAAAAGAAAAATGAAGTGATCAGAAAGAAAAAGGAAAGAGGCAAATTGTGTTCTGAGAGTGATTCATTCAGCATGATGTATTTTTTAGAGTTTTAGAATGTCCTTGCTACTGTTCTCCATTCTTTTCATACTGTCAGTAAAGGTATCAAAGAAGAATGTTATATCCCAACTAGTAGAAGATCAAGTTTCAGAAAATTGTCATGTACGTATTCTGAATGTTTTTTCACCTTTTGCAGCTCTACAGAAGACTCATATAACATTTCAAAATTCATGTTGTGATCAAAGAAACAGATACATTTTTTTTCATCTTATTGAAAGTTAGGATGAACACAATCATAATACTCAGAAAACAGAGCATGAAAGCTCTTGGCAGTTTTAGCCAAGACCTGCATGCAAAGAAGGGGATGAGCAAAACTGTTACACCTGTTCCTCCATTATAGACAAATGCAAAATTTTGGACCAAAATATATAAGCCTAAATATTTGAGGCTATTAAAATTTCTTAATACTCTTTCTAAAGCGGTCATCATTACATAAAATTGTTAAATGCCTCTCTTAACCTGCTTCTGTAGTGAGAATCTTTATAAGATGAAAGCCAGAAGGTGCTGGAACAATTATTTTAAAATGTGGTCCATAAAACTACTATCTACCTTCAATTACAAGAGTTAGTACTATTATCTTAACTATAAATTACTCTCCATTAATAATAATATAGAAAACTTTACCAGAGGAAATCATAGTTCTTGGCTTTGTAAATTACTAATAGCATCCTAAGCAATCTATTAATATACTCTGAAATTTTAAGTAACCTTAGGATTTATTACAATTTAGTTGAAAAAGACACCTTTTTAAGATGGATAACATTTGAGATACTGAAGACATTTAGTTTTGATTGAGGAATAGAAATATAAGTCCTTCCAGGAAAAATATAAACCTCTATAAAATTATTTTTATTCACAGACTGGCAGACTCCCAACAGAATTACCTATAGACTTCTTATACTGCTTCAGAGAAACAAAATCTCTTCAGTTTTTGAATGTATTAGTTATGTGTGATGTTATGCAAGTTCAGATGTTATGCAAGTTCAGCAAAGTGCAGTGGTAAGAAATAGGACTGAAAAGAGAAAAATTAGTTAGCCTTTCTCAAATACACAGATATAACACAGGATACATAAAGAAAACTGCTTCTCATGGTGCAAGCATTTAAATAGATCAGGTTTATTTTAAAAAAAAAATTCCACATTTATAATGTATTTTACAAATTTTTTTAGGCTTAATGAGCCCTAATATATTGAACATATATATCATATATTTAGTTGTATTTTCTTTAAAATCATTTTTAGGTTACTTGAGACAATTATTAATTGATGACTTCATCTTGAAGCTTGGAACTTATTTTGCAGAACAATCTTCTAGTTCCTCTGTTTTGAGAGGCTGAATGCCAAAGAATGCGAAAAACCACTCTGGGTATAAAAACAGTTTTCCACATCATTTTCTGCTCATAGTAGTGAGAAAAATATACTTCACAGAATAAAATATGTTGCACTAAGCAACAGAAATATGAGACAGTTCTCAAGGTTTACTGATCAGCTGAGATATTGCTTTTCTCAGAAAAGCAAACATTGGCTCTTTGGTCATGCTGTATCTTTAATAATGAATAGAGAATACTCTTCAGTGAATAGTGGCTCAATATCAGTCTCAAGTAATTTGCCTTTTTATTTTAAATTCAACGGAGAGGCATCTAAATAGACTTATTATTCCTTAATATTTCTTTTCATTTTCAAATGTTTTTGTCTTTGCTTCCAGGCTCTCAGTTCAGTGATTACTACATACTGGTCTATTGACAAAGTCTTTGTAAAAACATAGCATCATAGAATATTAGGAGTTGAATGGGACCCATCAGGACCATTGAGTCCTGGCCATGCACAAGATTTCCCCAAGAATCACATCATATGTCTGTGGGCATTGTCCAAATGCTTCTTGAACTCTGTCAAGCTTGGTCCTGTGACCTCTTCCCTGGGTGCCTCGCCCCAGTATCCAGCCACCCTCTGGCAAAAAACCTTTTTCCTCATATCCAGCCTAAACCTCCCCTAACTCAACCTCATGCCATTTCCTTGAGTCTGTCACTGAGTATGGGAGTGAAGAGATCAGTACCCCTCCCTCTGCTTTGTCTTGTGAGGAGGCTGAAGATCACAATGAAGTCTTCCCTCAGTCTCCTCCAGGTTGAGCAAACCAAGTGACCTCAGCCACTCCACATAACATGTCCCTTGCAGGCTCTTCACCAATCTCTTAGAAAGATTATCATAAGCATCAAAAATATAGAGATGCAGAATCAGCTTAATATAATATAGATAAATTGGCAAAACCCAGAGGTCTAATTTCAGAAAGTTAGAATTTCCCTCCTGGAACAATTAAGGGATTTTAAAGTTCTTAATTTGAGAAAATGTTTAAATTAAAATCCTTGTTTAAGAATCTTAATTGTGGTTTGCCTTGAGCTGTGGCTGTCACTCTTTTGACTCATCATATTTCCTTTCTAGCAGTGGCAGTTCTCCTATAACTACTTGAGCTTCAATTATTCTGCCCTGACTCCTGATGAAGTTCTAAAATTACAAAAAAGGATTTTGGAGGGTAATCCTACAAATAACTCTCTATAAATAGCTATTAATGGAATCATTGTCTCAGATTCAGTTTAGTATCTTAGTGTGGGATGTATACTCAGTATCTGTCTACCCTTCCTCTCTAAGAGTCTCATTGCTCCCATAATGCCATAATATTATATTTTTTGTACTATAGCAATAGTTTTTATTTACACATATATATTTCAATTATCTACTAACAAAATATTATATCAGTGAAAGATTAAAAATATTTGAATATAGACAATTTACTAACTGTATATCCTAGTGTTTCTACATAAAAGCAAAGGGAGTCACAAATGATATTAAAAAAATATTGAGGCATTCTGAGCTACAAATGTTATACACATAAGAATTTTAAATGTTTTTCTAACACTTTAACTATTAATTGTGTCAGCTCAATAACTCTGACTTATTATTAGCCATGTTTTGAAGAACATGAAACCTGTTTCATACGGGATAATTGATTAGTATTAGGACACTTCAGTTTAGTGAAAAACTCATAAGCTATTAAGAGTCATGTCTGGGATTATGTCCTTTTACTAATTAGTAATTGGTTTAAGCTGCATGGTGTCACCTAATTTCCTAAATAACATAATGACACAGTCTGTCAATGACACTGGCACTGCAGCACTTATCTCCAGTCTTTCCTTCACAGCAGCTACATAAAAACATGTTGCCCTTTAGTGTAATAGCTCCATTACATGTACCTTGGTTGGTAGTTACTTTAGTGGATAGGACAGGATACTATTCAGTCTTGGGATTTGCGCCTCTAAGAGAAGTCAGAAACTAATATCTGTTTTAAAAGAACATCAAAAGTCCTTGTAAATTTGAATCTGGGGAATTAGACACCTTCTCTAACTTGATCTTTTTTTTCTGGGAGAGGAGAGGAGAGGACGAGGAATAAAATCTAGGATGGAGAATCGTATAATCAGTTAAAATTACCTCAAAGAGCATGGGTGAGGAAACGAAGTAAATCCCTATGTTTCTTCTAAGTTAGGGGATTATAACAGACAGTTTGGACTGAAAACCAAAGATGGTATAGATTGGTTAAAGCTTGGAAAATGTGTTTCTATTTCAAGTCTGTTCACATGCAGACATACAAATAGTGTTCAGTGAAAAGTGTTTTGAACTTGAGGATATGAAAGACATTGTTTTAAATATTTTTACTCTTTCAACATGAAGTATATACCCTTACAAAACCATAAAATTTTGCCTGTATCAACCACATCTCATGCACACATTCTTCTACTGATCTAAATGTTTAGCAAAGTAGGTTCATATCCAGCCTTGCAGTTTAGTTGTGTGAATGCTTATCCTGATCTTGGTAAACTGCAGAGCTGTTAACCAGTTGCCAAACTTAACTTCTTCACTGAGGCTAAACATTAAGTTTCTGCTCCATTTCTGGCCTTACGACTCTTTATAATTTTTTCACAGAACATGAGATACCCACTGATTTGCATAATTCTGTATCTGCCAATTTACATTTTAAAATCAGCTTTTATTTTAGGCTTTGAGTTTCATGGGCACAGGAAAGGGTTAAATAGTGAAAGACATTTCATTTTGAAGTAAAATCTGAAGCTAAATACTAAAACACTTCTATTTATTACAAAGGGTGGGTTCAAGACCATTTCAATGCAGCTAAGATCCCTAGCTATTACTTAGTTTTACTGGTTACACCAAAAGTCCTGTAATTTACTCCTGTTTGTAGTATATTTTGTTCTTTTCACATGCAGTTCCAGTTCACTCCACCCATTACTTACACCCACCAACTTTAATCTGCTGTGAGGATTAATGGACAACACCTGTCACAATGACTTCCCAGAATGCCTGGAGCTTTAAACATTTTTATTTTTAAATAAGTCATACTATTAAGTAGAATAAAATAAAAAGGATCTGTTGCTGTATTCTGCATCCTGAGATCTATAGAGATCTGACAGAGAGATCTCATGAAAAAGTGACTATAGCAAAATAAATGCTAATTCTTGCCAGATAGTTGTTGTCCTAGCAAAAAGTGTTACCCAGATCAAAAATCTAATATATTTGTACCAAATGATTTTTCTTCAAAGTGGCAAAACTTTGTGAACTGTGTTCACAAGTAAATATTTTATTCTTCTAGCATCAGAAATATATTGACAGTATACAAATTTCCTGAGTGAAATAACAGGATGGGAATATTTATTTAATGCGTTGTCACTCTGAGCACTGAAGCAGAGAATGATGGGTTAAAGTAATAAACACACTAGACCTGAATAATGCAACTGATTCCACATTCTAAACAAATTTTTATAGTTCCATGCTTCATAAATCAATTCCATCCATTCCTTTTCCAACTCAGAAATCTATTCTTAATTTCAAAAGTTGTTTTCTGAGTTTTGTACTTCATAACCTTTCCATATAAATTATTATTTCTCCATGTCCATCTTGTGTATTACTTACCCTTTATAATTTCTTAGACTTTTTTGCTACTTGAATTGCTATTCACACAAAAAACTCACAGACCTCTTATTTTTAAATTGTTCAGGAAAAAAAAAATAATTGAGAATAATAAATATGGGAGTTTTGAATGTCATTGGTTATTTTTGATTGAATCCATGAAGCAAATAAGGTATTTTGTTCCAGAAGTGAATCTGCTCAACTTTTCTGTTTTGGTTCAAATAATTGTGTTTACAAATGTCTATGAATATATTTCATTTAAATGAACTCTCTGAGGGAACAATCTGCTAGTAAACCTTTGTATGATAATACTCATTGAAGGGAATGCAGGAAGTTATGACTGAAGAAGAATAGAATTTTATTTACAATTTTGAACATGCATGCATGGCTGTATTTTTATTATTTGCTCTATTCCGGTTTCAGCTAATGAAATGAGATAAGCCTTTACATCAGGTTTTTTTCTCTAGTTGTAGGAACTACAAATATGGCAGTCTATCAGGAATACAAGTTTCCTATTGACACTTGTTAAATCAGCTTCCAAATATTCTAATAATAAATATTATTACCAAATAATATATGCAATAATCACCAATTCAAAGCTCCATTCCAATCTGTGCAAATAGATTCTGAAATATGCAATATCACATCCCAAGGCAATTCTATATTTAGCATAATAAATGCTATAAGAATCCAAGGTCATTAAGAACAGCCATTTAAATAGCATAAATCTTTGGTTTAAAGCCATCATAGATATTTGGAATGTAACTCATTCTGGTATATTAAATTCTGACCTGAGTTGTTGGAAAAAAGTACAGTAAATGTACATGCACCAACAAGAATATCTGGAAATTTTTCTCCTCTTCATTGGCGCAGAGAAGCTGCTGGAAAGCTTACAGACACACAAATGTGAAAAACATAGACTGTAGAAAATTAAGTTAGACAGCTGGCATTGACCAAGGGCCTAATCCCAGTGACTACAATGCCAGATCACTGAGGTAAATGAGAGTTATTTGTTGATGCCTTTTCCTCATTAAATAAATAAAATAAATAAATAAATAAGTTTTGGTTGCCATCAGCTGATGCTGTAATAAGCAAAAAGCTTTGAAAACAATTCTGGTATAGAGGTCCTCAAAGTTTTTAGAGCCCTGCAGATATGGTAATGAGAAAAGCTGATGTACTTTTTATAGGATATGTAACATCAGACTTAATTATTTCTGACAGTACAGTCTTTATATTATGAGATCCTTTGTCAGTAAAATAATAACAATCAACCAAACAAAAAAAATAGTTCCATGTCTTCTTTCATATCTGGTTCAACTGTCCCTCAACAGAGGCCAATTGAAGACTGGTTAAAAAGCATGTAGACAACACTTTTAACTGAAGAAATCAACATTTGTTTCAGAAAAAGTGTTCCAAGAAAGCTGTAGCCCAGCTGGAGTAATACAGTGATGAATAACAGCTAAGTTTGACAGTCTGAAAATCATGATTTTGAGGACAGGCAGGAAAAACTGTTACTGTTTAGTCTTAAAAAGGGTATGCAAAGGGTAAATCTAGCAACCAGCATCAAATATTCAAATTATTGCTTCACACAAAGAAAAGAAGGCTTGGAAAATCTGTTCTACATATCTCACTTGGGAAGAAGACTAACTAAAGTTATTTTTATTAGATATTAAAAAAATTTAAACATTTTAAAAATATTGTAAACATAAATATTGAAAAAAAATATCTCTGGAAAGTTCTGTATTACCCATTATTAGAGATTTTTTAAGAACAGGTTTGGCAAACAGTGGAAAAGAATAACAAAAGTAGAGACCAATTTACTCTAGAGAATAATCTGTCCCTATAGCAAAACTCTTTTGGATCATCAATGAAATACTCTTTTTCTCTCTCTCTTGAAATCAGTGCTCACTTTGTGTCACTGTAAGGTGGATTCAGAGACATGGACTCTATGTTTCAGAAGGCATAAGATGAAGAGTTTATTGAGAGTTTTTGAAAAATTTTGGCGAGTTATTTATAGACAGGTTCAATGTACTAGAAACTGAATGCTAACAAAGAATATTCTAAGCTTATTGGTGAAGGACAGATCAACACCCCTTTGGTAAATGCAAAATAGCAGATGCAAGTATGTTATCTGTGAAGAGATTGTTTTTGAGAATTCTTTCTGAGTTCTCATAATAATCTCAGGGCCAAATCCTGGGAACCACTCTCTCTGGGCTGTAATTGCAGCCACAACTTTGCTTTAGGTCTATAGAGATTTTTTTTTTTTTTTTTTTCATCCCCCACCATNNTTTTTCATCCACCACAACTAGAATGAGGTGAGGAGGAACTTTCTTTCAATTGGAAGCTCAGTTTTGTTATTATTTAATTGGATCATTATATATAAAGAGATGGAATTCCACTGTGTATTCTGCTGGAAATATTTTGTGGAATTCAACCAGAAACTATTCTTTGATGCAGACATTTCAAATATTTTCTGCTTTGATGTCTACTCATAGACATAAAAGATTGCATGTTTACATGTCTAACTTTAGAAGTCTAAAACAGTTGTAGAGGTACACAGCAATCAAATTGAATTTAATTTCAAATTTTTTGGACAGAAATAATCCCTTACACAGAACAATCCATCTTGTCTCAACCAAAATGTTTAAAATCTCTAAAACAGGCCAGGCTAGTTTTTCCTGCCGAAATAATGGTACATCTCTATGACTTTTGTGAATTCAAGAACAACCATCTTGTATCTGAGCAGTAAAATCTTAAGATACCTGAACTGTTCTGCTTCTATCCCTCTAAGTTGCAACCTGTGTCTCTTTAAACCACCTCCCCACCTTGCCTTCACCCAGGTGAATTACTTCAATCTTAAAGTATGGTCAGACATGGTGAAATGAATAGAATGACACGAGCTGAACAAACAAAAACTATGTCTGTATTAAATCAATTTAAATCTTTTTCTCAGAGAAATGTTTATACCATTTGCAGCTGTAACATGAACATCTTTGTGATGTGCTCACATGATCCATTCTTGGGGTCACCTAGATAGCCCCAGCTCTTAAGGCAGGAGTGTGACTGTGGGGTGGGATGTGCACAGAACCAGTGAGGGGACCTGCTCCAAACATACCATAGAAAAGACCTCTCAGACCACTGAGTCCATGCTGCCAAATCCACCACTAAACCATATCCCTAACCACTACATTTGTATGTCTTTTGAATACTTCCATGGTAACTACCATTTCCCTGAGTGACTTGTCCCTGATGTTTGACAACTGTTTTTCAGTAAAGAATTTTTTCCTAATATCCAACTTAAACCTCCAATGGCGCAATTTGACAGCATTTCCTCTTCTCCTGTCAATTGTTACTTGGGAAAAAAGATCAATGACTACCTCTCAAGAACCTTTCAGGCAGTTATAGAGAGTGATAAGGTCTCCCCTGAGCCTCACCTTCTCCAGGCTAAACAATCCCTGTTCTTTCAGCTCTTCCTCAGAAGATTTGTGTTCCGGACCCTTTGCCAGCTTCATTGCAGCTCTTTGGACATACTCCAGTGCCTCAGTGTCCTTCTTGCAACCATGTAACAAAAGGAAGACCACTATTAGCCAGGTTATCCAGAGAATTAACCAGGAGAAGAGAAATTCTGTTGACTATAGCAAAAGAAATAGAAATACAGAAGGACCCAGCCTGAAAAGTGGCATAGAAGCAGCATGAAGGGTTGCCAGGTGAGGCAGCAGCCTATGGCTGGAAAGAGGACACCTGCAGGGATGCACACCAGGGCAGGGAGCCTTTGCCACTGGCCAGTGACAGTGAGGAGCTGCCTGGGACCTGGGGTGTGCTGGGGAAGGGGGGAGGAGGTGCTTCTGGGGGTGATTTATGGGGGCTGGGAGATATTTAACTGTTTATTAATTCTCTGTAAGGGTCTGGTAACATGATTTATCTGTTATATTACCGATATTGATCCTGAGTCAATAGTTCACTGTGGGTTAATTACATGTCATTAATAAATTAATAAAACACTTTGATTGCAATTCTGGCCTAAGGTATGCAAACTCGTTTTTTTCCTGGGGAAGGATGCTCAACCAGCTAGGATTAGCAGTGAATTATTTGTACACTGGAAATAATGAAGAAATACCCTGTTTGTCAGGAATTGTGAGAACAGTAAAATGTTTTGAATTGTATATTGGAGTAACTGGAAGTCTCACAAAGTAGCCTGAAAAACTTGGGACAACCAAAGGAATTAGTTCCACATTTCTCTCATCAGTATTTTCAATAACATTTGACTTGATTTTTTAAATATATACCATTAATAACCGACATTGATATCAACACACATTACTAATAGAGATAGAATTACACTTTTTGCCTTAGGCATGTATACTAGTGAGTTTTCTTTTGTATTTCTTACACATTTTCATTTCCAGGTTTTAAGAAAATTTCTCTCAGAAGATGACTTTTATTTGATCCTGTTATTAATATTGCTCATCCAGATTTAGGAACCTGGCATTAGGGGAAAGGGAGGGGAAGCACAAAGATGATTTTTCTTTTTAAATGAAAACCAGACATGTTTAAAGACTTGACTTGTAGTTGAAGAATAAACATAATTTGCATAATTTGCGACACTCCAAAGGAAAAAAAAAAAAAAAAAAAAGAATGCTTAAATTGTTATAGTGATAATTACTTTGATTAAAAAACCCAACCCCAAACTGCTCCCCCCAAATAAGCAAATGAACTGAAAATTCAATTTAATGAAATTAATACAAACAGAGCAACTGATGTTTTTCCAAACTCTATTTTCCACAGAAAAACAAGTAAATTGTTAAAAGCATGATTAAGCCCCTTCCACATTACAATTTCTAGCTCTGATAAAATATCAGTCATCTATGTAGATTTTATTTATATGCGCATAATCTACATGCATATTTTTATACATAGACTCAGAGGTACGCACACACTTGAAATGAAGGCAGGGGAGAAACACTGCTAAGTTCAGAGGAAGCATGTTTAACAAATAAGTGAATAAATAAATAATCCTCAATATTTGTGGAAACAAAAATGGAAAATTGCTGTGCAACCCTTCCTTACATCATATTTTCTTGCCCACCTGGAGGTGTTAGTTAAGGAGTGGGGTAGGTCATGTAAACTATATCTTTAGAAAAATCAAAATGAAGTCATAATCCAGAAATTTGTTTAACACTAATGCATTCTTTGTTCAATTTGGTATCATAATGTATGTAAATAATTGATCTATGTAGTATTGCAATAAAAAAGATAAAAACAAAAAAAGGCAACTCCCTAACCCCTGCCTAGTTAAGTAGGCTCTCTAGTTTTGCTACTGCCATCTGTTCTATGCTTATGAAGCAGGACCCTGAATTACAAGAGGATCTTAAAGATCATGCTTATCTTATGCTTTTCTGTAAATCATCCTCCATTAATAATAGTAAAGCAGACTTTAAGGGGGTTTGATTTGCCTCCTAGCTTTCAAAGAAATAACCTAATCATTTCTATACCAAATATTGTCATATCATTATTTAATGTTAAGTAACACACTTCAGTGCTGGAACATTTTCTCAGGCTTTCCTTTCCAAAATACAACTTAAAAATAATAGAGCATGAAAATTTAACTTCTTGGAGCATTTTTGAAACCAGACTGAAAGAGGGCATATGGGTTTTTTTGTACAGATATGTGAGACATGCTTTTTATATTACAGAAACCCACAAACACCACTCAAGAAAAGGACTGTCTGACTCTCTCTCTGATCCTAGGCCTGTGACAATATAGCTAGGCTATCACTAGAACTTATGAAGTTTAAAACATGCTAATGAAGGCACTTAATTTTTGATCAACATGAATTCAGTGATCTTTCTGACAGTGTTTGCTACATATAAGATATGTTTGTGCCAGCATCTATATGGAGCACATGCCAAAGAGGTGGTCAATGTCCCATTGCTGGAAACGCTGAAGGTTTGGTGGGAGGTTGGGTGGAGTCTGAGCAACCTAAGACAGTTGTAGATGCCCCCGATCATTGCAGAGGGGTTAGACTAGATAATTTCTAAAGGTCGTTCACAACACAAACTATTCTGTGCTTCGATGGTTCTATGATTCTAAACCAATTTACTGCTGTATTAAAGGTTCTGCTATAATTGTTAGTTCTGTAAGCTTAATATATATATATTTTCTGAAACAGCCTTTCCTATGCTGCACTGCTGTTAACATTCTGATTGGACTTGCAGTACTTTCATTTATTTATTTTAAATTTTTTTCATGATTGTCAAATCTATAGCACTTGTTCCAAATTTATCAATAAGCCCTAGCAACTGGTCTTTAAGTAAATACAGAGGAAAATTATAGTTTCCACTTTGGGAAACCTTTATATATATATATATATATTCACACACACACATATGCCCATTTCAGCAGTTACAGCAAAACTTCATGGACTTCACCCACTATATGTAAGGGCAAATTATTTTTATAGAACAAATGACCCTGAGGAAAAAGACAAAGGAAGTGTTTAGAAGCATTCACACTATGCTTCAGAAAACATGTTTTCACTTTGTGCTAGGACCAAGCACAAGGTGAAAAAATGTCCTGTATAGGTAGATACCAAGTCCTTGTCCAAAGGTGAGCTCCAGAATCTCTCACAAAATCTAGGAAATCAATCCATGAAGCTACCCTCTAGGTCTTTTAATTAGCCCTTACTAAAATAGTTGATGTCCCCCAAGTTTAGCTTAGAGGTCAGATTTTAGCTACAGAGTGGCTCTGAGATATTTAAAAGAAACATACTAATCTTACTGTGTAATACAATCTATAAATAGAACACACACACACACACATATATATATATATATAAAGCCCATAATCACTCAGCACCCATCAGAAATATATCTTTGTATAATAATGTACTCTTCAATGCTTTCATTTATTTGTTCTGAAACATGAAGTGGCAGCTTTCATGAAGACATAGCTACAAGCAAACAGAGACTATTCAAACATATATAGAGCAAAGTTTTCCCTGGTGATGTAATAAACATAATTTTAAAAGTAATGCAAACTTAGTAGCATGAGTTTGAAGAAATAATTTTAATGGTAAGTAACAAAACTTATGTTTCATTATTGACACATTGTTTATTTTAACATATCTCTTTTTTAAAGTATTATTGATACTTATTAGTGTTAATTTTGGTTTTGCTTGTTTGTTTGTTTGTTTGTTTGATTGTTTTTCAGGAAGGGAATATTTATCTTTTCCTCTAAAATATGATGGTTTACAATATTTTTTTTTTCTTTGAATTTCTCATTTCATTGGCAGGTTTCCCTGTTCCAATAAATACTTTAGACAAGTCAGACGAAACTTTACATTAAAGGTGACCTTATCAACATATCCCTGCTTTCACTTATTTAGTTATAATCAAAACCTGTTCTGACACATGAAAGATGTTCTCATTATGCAAAAATATCTGGACTGGCATAATGATTTGAAAGACATCCAACAGCTTCACCCTGTTGGTAACTCTGGAATATCTCTTCTCACTACTTTACTGCTTGATTCTATGTATTTGAGGTTCAGTGCAAATACCCACAAGGGATTTTAGTCTTGTTCATTTTACCAGTGTCATCATCCTATAGATAAATCTGTAACACATCAGTCAACACACAGTTGCAGTATATATAATTTTCTTCTAGAATAGGATAAGTAAACCCACAAAATGAAAGGTGTAGGGACCTATATTTCCTGAGAATATAAGGTACTTTTAAATTGAAACTTTTCTTTTTATAGCTCAAATTAAATTTCCATTCTCGAGGATCTACAGGCATTTTTTTGGCAGGTCAGTTGAAGTTTTTTTAAGGGAGATCTTAGTTATTTTCAAAGGAGAACTTATTTAGCTCATAATTTCTCATTTAAAGATTTACAGATATCTTCAAGGGCATGATTATAATACATTATTCTCCCCTTTCTAAATGAACAGTCTTTTCCAGAAGGCATGTCAATAGACCCTTGTGATATCTTTGGTTATGCTTCAGTTCTCTAAACAATACATGAATAACTGTGGGGAAAATATTCAAAGACATTTGGATATCTAATTCCTACTGATTATCAAGTGTAAATGTATACTGCCAATATTTCAGTGAGAAAAAATTTGTGCTGTGTGAATTACAAGGCCAAGACATTTAGGGAATCAAAACATTTTGAGATTAAACACTGAAAATTTGCACCCAGAGTGGATTTCTTTTTTCATATTATCTCACTTATAGTGTTTAATATTTTAACATGTGATTCAACATAAAGGAGAGGGGAAAAAAAAACCTCTCATTAAGTTCACAATAACAGTAACTGGCAGCCAGAATTTACGTACTGAAAGGTGATGCCCTACAAGCTTGATATACGTCCAAAAGTAAGCAAAGATTTGGCATACTGGCAATGACATTGGAAATTTATTTTATCCAGCACCAGAAGTTTTTTGGACAGATGTAGAACAGTTGAGTTTATCAGCACTTGGCTCCATGCAGGAAGTGCTCAGGGAGTCGCCATAAGCTCCCAGCAGAATATTTTTATGGTAAGAGAGCAGACTTAAAACAAAAAAAACAACAACAACAACAAAAAAAAAACCAACAAAAAACCACAAAACCAACAAAACAACATGCAATCAACAAAATAAACCCCCAATATCTTATCTTTGGGCCCTTAGGGGAAATAAATGTATAATCTTTGTTTATACCAGGGTTAAACTAAACGATTGTGGGTGATATCTGGAGGGTTCATTTAGTATGTGTCAAAAACAANGTAGCACAAAGGTGATTGGCTAAAATCTGCCGTAGTTTTTAGTTACATAAGTGGATGAGAAATGGTAATTGCTAAAGAAAGAAAAATAAAATATGTTTATTTTGTTGATTGGATAAAAGTGATTATAAAAGACTTTGAAACTGCACATTTGGGGCCATTTTGGTGGTGGGTTTCCCTGAGCAATGACTTTGGTTAGGACAGTGTCAGGTTTTCTGATCATGTATTAATAAACAAGAAGATTGAGAGCATAATGAGCATCCGGAGTCTTCTTCCTGACACAAAACTGAGGTAAAAAGAATCTCCCATGGCTTGGAAGTACCCAAAGGTACCCAGCACCCAGGGGCTGAATCCCATAAAACCTATTTTCTAGCAACGTTTTACCACTTAACCTGAGATTTTACTGCATAAGTGAAAATTTCTGATAGGATGGTCAGAAAACAATTTTAAATGTTGTAAAAATTAGCAGAGAAGAAAGTTTATTTAGATATTTCTTTCAACATGTTATTCAAAGGTTTTGAAAACAAAGTTAATAAAAATTAAAGCAGAAATTAGGATGCCTCAGGACACTGAGCAACTTAGTGACTCATGTAAGCTATCCATCATTTTATCTGAACTTTTAAGAACTGGATATTTTATACTGAAGTTGAAATATTTCCTAAAACTACATTTTTCACCCCCCAAAAATAAATGAAAATTAAAATTTGCAAATATTAAAAGGATAGAAAGAGCTTTTTTGTTTTGGTTTGTTTGTTTGTTTGTTTGTTTGTTTGTTTTCTCTCTAACATATACAGTTGCATTAAAAGACTGAAATGCATTGACAAATGTAAAAAGTGTTGTGCACTACATTATTTTAAAATTATCATGTGTTGAATTAAAGAACCTAACTTTACATACAGTCATACAAATATCCTCACTAATCTGCTTCACATTTGTCATTTGAAGCAGTAAGTTTCCATGGAAGTGTTAAAGACTGGAATGTACAATATAATTATAGGTGTATATACCGCATGTGGCAAGAGACAACTCCTGGCAAGATATGCATAAGGATTTCCTGACACTTCCCAGGCCAAAATATATCTTGCTATAGCTAATGTTTAATTTGGATAGGTATGAGTATTTAAATTTTTTTTTTTTTTTGAGAACTTCTCCTATCTCTTATATAACTTTATCAAAACCTACCATCCTAGAACACATTGTCACCAACAACTTATAATTTATTTTTTAAGGAATTCCAGGAATTTTTGATGTGAAATGGAGCCACAGACTTAGCCACAAGACCCATATAATCTACCATTCTAAATCTTTGTTAAACACTTTGCTCAAAAGCTAAGAAAACATTTATGGTCTATGAAGACAGAAGGACTAACTTGAAAAACAGAATAGGTCAGTTTATTTCTGACACGTAGAAACAGTCCACACATCAGCCCTGTCAGCCTTCATATGTTTTGCTTCTTGGATGAAACCTCTGTTTGCAATGTTTTCTTTTAAAATAATGCTTTAAAGGTCGTATATGAAAAGAAAATAATTTCTAAAATATAAAAGGTTTGCATGCAGAATATGCTAAATTATTTCAGCCAGAAATCTGGTCAGAAATCATTTATTTATTTGGTCAGAAACACTGACGGAGCAAAACTAGCAAGGGAAAAAAAA
>VWZN01012593.1:239490-253676 GCA_013396955.1 Regulus satrapa | reverse complement strand
CTTTGTTTCAGAAAAAAAAAAAAAAGGATTTTTTTTCCTGCCATTTTCCTTCATCTGATGTTCCAGGGTGTTAGAAAACCAGTACCAGAATCTCTCTCTAGGTTTTGTTTTTGATGATTCCTCAGTGGCTGTAGGGCAATGACCACTAGGATGAGGAACTAAATTAATTAATTTGCTTTCATTTGATATGGTCAGCTATGCTGGATATAAAAGCTACCTTTTTTTTTTAAATTTTTTTTTTTTTTTTTTCTGAAGAACATTGCATTTTGGCTAATGTAGAAGTACTTACTGAGTAATGCAGAGGTACTTTTGAACGTGGATCTTGGCTGTGCTGGAAAATCTGGTTTTCTGATGAAGGCAGTTTTCCTGCAGTGCCAGGGAAAGCTGGCTGCAAGTGTTTGAGCTGAACATGGATATCAAGTCAGAGGTGTAGGAATATCTGATAAAGAAGAAAGCAAATATAATGGTCAATTTTATGTAAAAGTCTCACGAAAGTAATGGAAAAAACCCAACAGTATGGAGTTTGCTATTTATGGACTTCTATTGAAGAAGCAGAGGAAAATTATATTAGCAGTAACATGTAAAAATACCTGATTTATTCTGTGTATCTGCTATACAGCCTTGTCCTGGAGCAGGGCATGGTTTGAGGTGTCTCTTCTTGACTCATCAGGAAACAATAAGAGATACCTGTGTCTCTCCTTTATGCTCTTGCTTTGGTTTAAATATCATCTGTTACAAGAAGGATTTGTTTCCCACACATCTAAAGGGCAGGTTTAGAAGCTTAGGCATTCCTTCTGTTTCTGCCTAGGCAGTGAAAGGAAAATACTTGGCGTGACTCCAATTGTGCTAGCTTAATTTGAAGGACCATCTTGTATCACCATGCTCTGAAAATTGCTTTCCATAAGTGATTTATCAAGTCCTGGCCTGGGTAGCTGGATGGTTACAGTGCTGAGTCAATTAAGGCTGCTGAGGGAAATCCCAGCTCAGCTGCACAAACCCTTTTTCATCAATGGAGCCAGGAGTTCTCCTCATCGTCCCCAAAGGTCCCGTGGCATAGAAAACAAGGAGAGAGAATCAGAAGTTGCATCAGAGTCTATTTAAGTTCCTCTCCAATGAAAAATTTAAGTTGATTTGTTCATCACAAAGGGATGCGGTTTATAGAATTATAAATGCAGGATTGTAATTCCATCACCTACTCAATGCGTTAGCTCTAGTAATTGTATTATTGTTTCATTTATTAGCTTGGGTTTTCAAAGATATTGCGGAGGTAAAGCTTGTGATTGCAATTGACAATAAGTGATTGTTTTTGCATTAAAGGGTTTCGGGTAAGGGAAGAGTAGCAAAGTTACTGAAACAATGGAAAATGTCTTGTGAAACATCTTTGTTTTGGTTCCGTGTGTGTTCGGGAAGCCCATTGCTAACAATTCCTTTTTTGTTTTTCTTACAGCTAATTCCAGCCTTCTTGGAGGTGGAGGAGGTGAGTCTTTGCTTAATTGCTTAATTCATTCTTAAACAAACATGAAATATATGCTGGACCAATGCAGAGGTTAGTTGGGTATAAAAGAATATAAGTTCAAAAGTTGGAAATACAAATTTGTTAGATTGGAAAAAAATCACCTAAGACAGTCATCTTTCCTATCATCAACAGGTAAGGTTTGCAACTGTGCTGAATTCAGCTTCACCTCTGAGTCAGAGGAGGAGGGGCTGGCTAAAACACAAAGGAACTGCTGAACTGCCTTATGCTGTGTTTTGTGTTTTTAAGTATTTAGGCTTTTTAATTTACCCCAGGGGAATCTCAAATCTGTGATTAAGAAACAGTTTTAACAGAAATGTTGAAATATTAAAATACAGTAAAACGTAATTTTAGTAAATGAGTGGAGCTTTATCTTTCTACCTTATTAAAAAAAAAAAAAAGAAAAGAGATTTAAACTTGGTTGCTTGCCTTTCTGTGTCTGCCAGAGCAGTCAAGTGGATCTCAATACAAATCTTCGGTGCAGGTCAGAGATGCTACTAACATGTTCACAAGGCAGGGATGCTCAAGTACCCATCATTGCATTGCTTCCCAATACACGGATGTTCTTTTATTTTAGTGTATTTTATTACTTTCTCTCAGTTTTCAGTGACTTCCCCTGCCACCCAGAGGGAAGTCAGCTCAGCTGTGGAAATTTCACAGCGCAGGAGCGGCACAGGCAGCAGCAGAGGAGCTCCATGGTCAGGGCTCACGTGTGCAGGGTAAAGGAAAGGGCTCTGTGGAGAGACAGGAGAGCTCTGCTGCTTGCGAGGCTGCAGGATAAGTCACCAAAGCTTTTGTTTTAACTGAACACACAGCTCTTCTTTTGGACTACGAGAAGGTGCTTGACAGCTAAATAAAATAATCCCAGTGAAACCATTCACGTCCCTCAGCTGTGTGTCTGGACATTAAAGTGCAGGGCAGCCTTACCTGTTAATCCTGTTGGATTAATCTGTTTCTTTTGATTTGAGTTAGTTGTTTGCAGTATACCAAATTTTTCTTTGTTTAAAAGATAATCCTTTAGGAGGTAATCCTTTGCTAGCTGTTCCTGTTTCTGCAGAGCTGTCCCTGTACCTCCTCTCCAGCACTTGCTCCCAGCTGCTAACATCAGAAAAAAAAATTATATATATAAATCAATGCAAATGTTCAAATTCCAATCAAGTTCCCAGAGCGCTGCTGCTGCTGAAAGGATTTGGCTATTAACTTTCCATGTTATTTATTCAGCTGGACTGTACTTCAGAAGTGGATGTCTGTTCAGTGTGGCTCTCCCTCCGCAGCACGTGGGATGAGCCTGTGCTGTGGGTCAAGTTGGGATTTGCCCTGTATTTTATGTGTTAAAAGTAGCAATAAAAAATATTTTCTCTCCCCTCATGGCAGATTGAGGTGATGGCAGCCCAAGGTGCTGCTGCCTTTCCTCTTCTGCTCCCTCCCTCCTTCTCTCCCCCTGTCCGTGCATCCTTTGGGGCTTTTCCTGCCCTTTTGACATCAGAGTCAGCGGGGAAGGTGCCGGGACAGGCTGGCTGTGGGCAGGCAGTGGGCTCCTCCAGTGCCACATCCTTTGGTCTCTGGTGCGAGGATGGCGAGGTCCCCTCATGCCTGTGGGGCAGGTGAACCCCAAACCTGACAGTGGTGCCTTCGAGGGCGATGCTCGTGGAGCTGCCATCAGCCCCCCGTCCTCAGAGCATGCACACCTGGGGTTTCCAAGGCTTCTCAGTCAAAATCCCGAGAGTTCCCTTGCCAAAGCACTCTAGATTTTGGGCAGGCGCCACGGGGGGTGAGTGTTTTGGAGAAGGGGAGGGTGTGTGGGGTCTGAGGGCTGGATCCTGCTCAGGGTACACAGGATGGAGGCAGCCCTGGCCAGCCATGCACCTGCCACAGGCTGATGGAGCCCCTGGAAAAATAGCTTGGTGCTCTCCATGGGCATTTCTCTGTGGAAGGGGTTTTTTCATTCCCAGTGGAATGGTTGTGGATTTTAAATTTTGGGTGTATTTTTTTCTTTTATCCAGAAGACAGTGGTGGTAGCGCTCTGTGTGAAATATTGGTAGTGAATTATTAAAGCTTTATTATATAGGTAAACACCAAAGCCTTCTTTTGATTGCAGATGCTGAATATTTATGATAATGCATAATACCAGTGTAGTTTCTCCAGTAATGGGATTCAGAGCTCCTCGGTGGTGCTCGTTAATTTAATCTCTCTGTCACTGCTGGAGGTATGAATACATGTCTTGGTTTTACAGAAAATGAAAACTGGAAATTTCCGCTTGTCCAGGCTCATGCAACAGGTGTTGGTTTTGAGCTGTTCTGTGTTTGAAATCGTCTCAGAGCTAAACACAAATTAATTGGAAATAGTTATTTGCACATCCTGATCTAATGTTTGCAGCTTACTTTCTCTGGGCGTTAAAACCATTTTTTGGAAGAGACCTGCTGAGAAAAGCAATGGGCACCCCCACTGTTGGTGGGTGAACACTGCACCTGCTCTCCAGTCCGGGGGCTGGAGACTTTGGGTGGCTGCTGATCATCCCCGCATCACCTCGGAGCCACACCAGGGCATCCCCGTGCTCTGATTTCCCAGAGCAGTGGCTTGTTCTTGCCTTCCCTGTTTGAATGCTGCCTGTTCATTTTCATGACCATTTGGAATGAAGAGATAAAAGCTCAAAAGATACCAGAAACAGTTTTTCACAGAACTGTTAAATCATAAAATCAAGAAACCCACAATGGAGTCTTCAGTTAAATATAGATGCTGAAGGGTTCTTTCTGCTTTTCAAATATCTCTAAAGTTTCCAGGATTTCATTATAAGTTTGGTGAGTGAGCCTTTTTTCTTTTTCTTTCTTTACTGTTTTTAATAATTGATTTTTAATTAGGAGGCATATTTCACTTTCAGGTCTAGATTTATCACACATTCAGCATCTCACTGCTAATAACTTACATGGAGCAATATAACTTATTTGTGCACCATGTATTATTTGTCCCATTATGTGCAACACTGCAAAGGTGAAAACTATTAAAAGTACCTGCATTTGGAGGGAGTGAAGAAAAACACTTGGTATTTTGAGAAAAAGTAAGCTCTTTTAAATGTGTCAAGAATTTTGACTTCAGAAATCGAAGTGCCCTATTTAACATGGCAATCTTTTTTCTTTTCTCTTTTACGTTTGTGTCAAGGAACTACAACATGATTTTATGTACTTTGTTGGAGCAAAAAGGGAGCAAGACCTGAGGTTCACCCTCCCTTGTGGCTTTGGGTGGTCTGTGGGGATTTTTTTGGGTACTGTGTGCTGCTGTGTTCCCACCTAGTATTCAGCTATTTTCCTCAGGGTTCATTTTTCCTGTACTCGATTTGCTGACTGTAATCACATTCTTGTTCCATGCTGATTTCGGCATTGGCTTGATTTCTTTGGCATTAAATTTGAGGGTATATTTAATTTTGGATTTTTTTTTTTAAACCCATAAGGTTTTGCTGCCTATGCTAGAACTTGGGAAGGAGACATCACCTTTTAGTGTGTCCCATTATGAGCAGAGTTTCTTTCAGCTCTGTACTTAAAACTGCTAATTTTGTCTTTACAAACTCAGAGAGAGGATGGGTTATATCTGCAGTCACTTGGACCCAGTGTAAGTTGGTTGCCCCAGAAGATCTCTCTGCTTTTCTGTTTCTCTCCATCTCTCTCCTTTTTTGTTTTTTGGCCAGCGCAGTTCTTTTGTTCCTTGGGCTTTTGCAAGCATGGAAAAAAAGTAATTCCCATATAGCCACAAGTATTTTAGCATCTCTTAAATGGAGACCAGACCTACCTATCCACCCTGCCAAGATACAGTTTGTAGGCACGGGTTTGAGCAATTCTTATGGCATGGAGAACTTGTGTTCGTGGTCACAGCAGGGAGTTGGGTTTCTCTGTACTTCATTGAATAGAATTGGGATTTGCTGCTTTTGTATCTATGTCATAATAGTGACAAAAAAGTGTTTTCTCCTGAAAGAAATTCCCAGTGACCGAGTTTTATCCTGGAGTTGTCCCTTCAAATGTGTCAACTGCTGCTTGCTGGCTACCCTGTTTATTTGTCAATTAATTGTGAGCTAATGAGCTAAAGAAGTCCAGTGATTATGCAGTCAGTAGTGTCAGGAAGGACAAGAATACCTTGGCATCCCTTCCCTTAGCCAGGGATAGATTGTTATTCTCACAGCTGTGTCTTAGGTACATTACTCAGCACGTCCAGCCACCTTCTGATAGTTAAATCTCTAGCAAAAAACCCCCAACCAACCAAAAAGACACAAGAAAGAAGGTTTTGCACTTTCTTAATCATAACTTGACATCAGTTTACCAAATGAATATTGATGACACCGAGAAGTGAAAGTTGTACCAGAGAAAATTGGAGGCAGCGCTGAGACAAGTTGCAGAGCAGCCTGTGGCAATATATACAGCAGCAGCAGGCTTTAAATACCAGACTCACCCATCCGAAATGTGCAGCAGGAAGAGGACAAGCCTGTTTTGTCCTAAACCAGGACGAGATGCTGTTTTGGATTTCGCAGGGCTTGGGTTTGATATTTACATAATTTAAAAGCAGGCGAAGCAGGGGTTTAAATCCAAAGTTCAAATTTGCGCGTGACGCGCGCAGAACGTGAAATGCGTCCCGGGAGGGGGGAAGAAACACCTGGGGGAAGGAGCCTGGCGGGGTTCTTTCATCGAGAAAATGAGCCGTGTTATTTTGTGTTTATTTTAATTTTTTCTTAATGGTGTCAGTCTCTTGGCGCGTTCTTGTATCACGTCAAATGCATTTGTCAGGTCGGGGTGTGCTCCCACCGAATGGAACAAATCTGGGGCTGCAGCTATCTTCAAAAGCTTTCAGCTGCTTTGTACACTGCATCCTCATAGCCTGGCTATGCAGGTAATGGCTAGGAAGGCACAAAGATTTTCCTGGTGAATAATGACCATGGGAAGAGCTGATAATTTAAGGCAAATGGCCGTTTGCCTTTGTTGCTAATTAATCCCTTTTTGCTAGAAGATTGCTGCTGCAATTCTGGTGGGTTGTTAAAGTGTTTTATCTCCTTTTGCTATTTGCATGCTGTTCTTTTTCATCTCTGTAAATAGACTGGGTTTGAGAGGGCTGTATTCACAAGTTCCCCCACTGTGAAGGTGCATCAGCCAATTAAACTGTTAATATTTATGTTGGTTTTTTTTTCTGCACAGCTGTAATAGTTCCATTGGTAGGCCAGTAGCTCAGGGTAGACTGTAACCCTTTCCAGGTGTTTGGTTCAGCCCAAAATCTTGTTATTCATGAGCTTTTTATTGTATCAGATCAAAGCAAATAGATTTCTCAGTAATTTAATGTCTTTCGTAGAATTTATTCAAACTTCTTGTGCAAGCAAAGTCTTTCTTTACAGGTCAGTTATTCTTGAAATCTTTTTTTTCTTTCTTTCTTCCTTGCTTTCTATCTGTGTACCTATGTTTGGTTTTGCCTTCTGTTATTGCAGAAGTGGAGTTTTAATTCAGATTTTAAAGAAAATTAGTGGATTTTCTCATTTCATAGTGCATCTAGAGACATACTGATGAAAGCTCTATAAATAAATATGCTCAGTTTATTTCAAAGGAACCTTAACATAAACTGCTGTGGCTGTATTTAAAATGTGTGCTCTACTCCAGTTTCTTTTTTGTTTCTGTTAGAATATGATCTATATTTTGCACTTTGGCTAAATAGGGTGCCAGCTTCCTTTCTCCAGTCTTTTTATACAATCTTAGGGGTAATAATAAACAGGAAGTCTCTGGATTGATTTTAAGTATTTCTCAGTTGTTGCCTAATTGTATCCTGCTAATTACTCTTTCCGAGCAGTTAGTTAAAAATAAATAAATGTATGTTTTGCTATTTACAGGAATTGATACAGCTCTGCGATCAGTTTGGGATTTTCTGATTTGAGGGTTTGGGGTTTTTTTTAAAATATATGTTCAGCCTGTGATTCTTTAAAGGGGGTGCTCCTGTTCCAGCTGGTGACACGGAAACGTGACAATGTTTTGTTCATGGAAAAAAAATCTCAAATTCAGTCCATCCAGCCATCCTCACTGCTGTCCTCAGCCTTTTACTACTGCTGCTGCGTGGCCTTAATTGGGCATTAGGAAGTGATGTTTTATTTTTCGCTCATCAGTTGCTGAGTGCTGAGTCCACAACACTCTGAACTCGCACTTAATTGTGAGACCATTGCAGTAACTCTCCTCGTTTTGTTTGATTTTATAATGAGGTAATTACGGTGTTGTGTGCTCACAAGCGAAGCATGAGCATGCACACTTCCTGCTCTCTACCTACACATGCCTTCCATATGCGTGTCACTATCTCTGTTTTTGGCTCGATCTTGCAGTCGCTCCATAAAGTCAGATTTAGCATGTGTGTGCATAAATAAGTGCATGAAAAATAGGACATTAATTTTCTTAGACTGGGACCTTTAGTTCATGGTCATTGAAAATTTGAGGCACTCTTGATACAAATCCAAGGTGAAAAGGCAGGTGGTTATGTAAGGATTTGTGTTCCTTTTCTTTCTCCTTTCTGTCTCATCTGGGGGAGAGCCGGCAAAGCCTCCCTGAGTGAGGGGTGCCACCGGAGGCCATGCCCAGCCCGTTTGTGCCAGCGCGTCGTGCTCTGCAAACAGGAGCCCTGTTCCCCACGCAGACCAACACGTGTGCATCTCACACGTCCTGCAGGCAGAAAACGGAGCTCTTTTCGTTTAACCAGGTGCTGCTCAGCCAGCTTAGGAGCCTTCTGTTGGAGGCTCTCCTCCCGCGCTGGGCGAGGGCGCAGCTGCCAAGGGAAGTGACGCTCTGGTCCGCGCGTCGCAGCGAGAGTCGAGTTGAGATTGCGGTGTGGGGATGCACCAGTCTGCAGGAGATGGGTTTGAAAACGGAGCGTTGGGTTGGTTTCCTTAAAGGGAAAAAAAATAAATAAAAAGAATCTGTGAATTGGGACATCTGTCAAGGTTGTTCAGTTTCATGCCGAACAGTCTCGACAGCGTCCCTTTTGCTGAGGTAGGAATGAAGTGAACACGGCAGGCAAGACATGTTTTGTTAGGCTCAAACAGTGGGTGGTGATGTTTTTAAATCTGTTATTCAGAGGTAAGATCTACAGCTATTTTCCTGGTCCTGAGGAGAACCAGGGAAGGAGATTCTGTAGGAGGACCAGGCTACAATAGGAGGAAAATGAAAATGCCATTTAAAACACTTTAAATAGTTTTATTTGTTTTTACACGGGGGTATTAAAAGCAATAGAAGTGAAATAAAGGACTGATGGAGGTACTTGACTTGTAGATACAGAGGCACTCTTGAATATCAACCTGTTTACTGAAGCTTTCATGCTGGTGTGCCTAAATACAAACAAAGTCCTTAATCAGTGGAATGTTCCTTAAAAGTATCTCTAAGCCCCAAGCTCATTAATTTCTACATCAAATGTGTATACAGGTGTGAACATGAAGGCATAGAAAAATGGCAGCAGCTGTTTGCTGGTTCTTGTTGGTTATTACTTTAAAGCAAAATAATAATATTAATTATAAATAAATAAATGCGAGTGTGGACATTACATAACACTCACACCTCCCAGAAGGAGCGAGAAGATCTCTGTACTGCTGATGTAGAGAGACTGGAGATTGTCATTGTCCTTAATTCCCCACTTCCTGTACTGAGAAGAATTTACAATTGTTTCTTCCTTCTGTTCCTAGTGAAAGCAATTACTACTTAGTCACTGTATTTTCAAAGACAATTTTGAGTAAAACCCAGGATTAAACTGCAGAGCCAAGGAAAACCCAAGGACTGAAATTACAGATATTACAGGAAGAGTTTACAGCTCTCCTCTGGCTGCATAGAATGAAGGAATATGAAAATAGCTCTGCATTCCTCTCATCTTCTATTTCATCTCCTTTGCTCCTTCTGCAGAGCTTCACGGCTCGCTTTCCTGAGCACATTTTTCCAAAGTCCTTTCTTCTAAGCGAAGATCTTGCAGATTATAACACATAGCTTTTCAAAAGGCAAGCAAATCTCCAGCAGAGTAGACGGCAGGAGAGTTGAGTCCTGGAAAAATCCGTCCTCCTTGGTTTTCAGTGTGCTTGTCTTCCCTCCAGCTTGAAGAACCCCCTGTCAGACGGGGTGAGGTGGAATGAACTTGTGGCACAGCCCAGAAAATGAAGTGCCCTGATTGGTAATGAAGGATTGAAACTCTTACACCCCTGGAACTGTTTAAGAAACTTTGGTGCAGGTCTGTCTTGGCAGCTGCTCATCTTTTTGAATTGATAATATTGGGTGGCGATGCAGCTTGGAGTTGGTAATTTTAATTCTAATGACACAGGGAAGACTACAAAGGAGACAGCTCCTGTGATCTAAGAAACAAATAAAAACCTCCCTGCCCTTTCTAGGGCTGCAAGCTTAGCCTCGGATGACTTTGTAGCAACAATTTAGACTTCATTTTTAAAACCAAACCTAGTGGGGACACAGTAACCTGAGATGGGAAGTGACGGGGCCAGTGAGTGCTGAAGATGGTGTGGACATGAAAGAGAACACATGGTAAACCTCGTTTCCATGAGCGTTATTATCACAGAGCCGGAATACTCCGCAGACCTAATTATTCTGTGAACAGAGAGGTGATGTTTTCACCAGTTTCCAGCTGGAAAATGAGGAGACCGTATGTTTTGCAAAAACCCCAAGTAGAAAAGAGCAAAAATCGTCTCCCCGAAGGAAAAGCAGAAATGTAAAAACCTAGCTTGGTTTTGAGGGTAGAAGTTTTGATTCCTATTTGGAAGGAAGAGGAATTTTAATTTTTGCGGGAGTGTTGTGCATGAGTGTAAAAACAGGGTGATGTTTGGAGGAAGGGAAAACATATTCTACTGAGAGCAACTTTCTGACAATTAGACTTTAATTGGTGATGCAGCAAATTCTCTGAGGGAATGGCAGGACTACCAGCTGGAAAAAAAAGAAGTACTGCTGGATAAACAGTTCTACACTAAGGGGAGAAAATCTGTATATAGAAGAAATGGGATGTATTTGAGGCTACCACATTAATAATTCTAAATACACGGAATTCATTGTTATTACTTGGGCTTTTTTTCATTATGTTGCAGAAACGCTGTTTATTTCTAATTTTAATAACAACATGAAAGTGTTTTGAAATAGTTGATGATTTAAAAAAAGTATTGGATTAAGAAAATATCTAACTTTATTATCACTCAAACCTAGCCTCTTTTAACAGCTGAAGAATTTCAGTGGTTCTACAAAAAATGGTACCTTATGATTATGTGTAGAATAGTTGGAGTTTTCTTCTTTACGAAGTCACCTATTTGACATATTTTTCCTTGTTCTTTATGAAAATGCCTCATGATGTGTAGGGTTTATAATTCAAGTTTCTTTTGAAGCTGATCTTTTTTAAATTATGTTTTTGCCATTTGGACTGGCAGATCTGTAGTGTTGTAGTTTTGGCTACATATACAGTAGCAAAGAACAAAATATTTTTTGTCACACTTCTGTTACAGTTCAGTCTGTTCCTTTTACATTACGAGCTTGTTTCTCTGGGCTTCACAGAGGCATCTGCTTTAATTTTTATTGGGCAGGGCTGCAACTTAGCAAACTGGGGTAAGCTTCCCAAATAATTCGCAAATGTGGTTGATTAAACCAATTACATCTTGGCTGAGCAATCTCTGAGCGTGTTATGCACACACAACGTTAAAAGAGTGTTATTAAGGTGCAAATCCAAGTACTAAAAGTTAGGAAGTGCCAGAATTCGGGTTGCCTGGAGGCTCGCAGTCTCTATGCATGTGTGTATGTATATGATATTGCCTCTAACTGTACAACTTCACTGTTCTTCCAGCTGGAACATCGTCATCTTCCTGAATGCTTCATGTCTGGTCTGCAAACCAGCATTTGTTATGGTACCTACCAGTTTACTGTATGATTTGATAAGTAAATTAAAGATTTTGTAGGGAATTTGTCTTCCCCACCCCAAACATGGTGTTACCTTCACCAAAAGAAGAACAACAAAGCAAATAAAGAAAAACAAAAACAAAACCCAAAAAACCACCCCCACACACACACAACCCCCGCCCACCCAGTGATTAACATCAGAATTCTAATTTTAAGGCCCAGGCTATAAAACAGAGGGCTGATTTATCTGAAGAATGGAAATCCTTTTGTTTCAAAAAATAGGTCTGGTAAATTCCAAGCGATTCTTCAAACTGGAACTTGTATATCAGTTTAGGATTTAGCACCAGACTATGAATCGTCCTGTTGAAATGTACCTTGAGATTCCCACCTTCTGCTCTACTTCTTGTTCCCTGTCCCACTACCTGCATTTTACAGTTTACTACTCCCTTAATCTCATCCCTTCCAAAGACTGCAGCCCTAAATTCACATATTAAAGAGGAATTTGGTTTAGGGAGCATTTTTACTCAGGCAATTTCCAACTGTGGTCTTAAGAGAAGGTGCTTTGATGTGATAAAGAAGCAGAGAGAGCTGATTGAGAGAGGAGTGATGGGTGTGGAAACAAGTGTGGAGGGGAAGAGATGAGTGATAACTTCCTCTGCTGCTGGGCAGATGGAAATGTGATATTGTGTTCTCAAACATTCGGGGTGCAGGGAGTGAGTGTCCCCTTTCCAACCTTTTACCTTAATGCTCATTTCTACAAATGAGTCTCCAAGTGTAGCCTGTCACAGTGGCTCTCTGCTCCCACCTTACTGTCCAGTTTCTTTACTGGGAAATGGTTTCTTTTTTAGTCCCAGGCCAATTTCCCAGATTCGCTCTCTCTGAATTTGCATGACCATGCCCTTTCATTGCCAGCTTTATTCTTGTGCCATATCCTGAGCACTGCTTTAGTCACCAGTCCCTCTCATCTTCAGTCATATCATCAGCCTCTAAATGTAGGTAGTGGCACTTCTTCCTTTCACCTGTTTGTGCTGGGATGAAAGGAAAAGTGTTCTGAGCAGGCAGTAATTTCTTAAGCCAAATGAATTAATTTCTCAGGCAAATGAGAGAGAACTGCCAATTTCAGAGCTGCTGCGAGTGGAGGAAAAGTTTAGGAAAGCCTGCGGTTGTGGTTGTGATCTTTCTCTTCCCATCACAGTTTTGATTTTAAACGTTTTAGCCAGTCCAGCTGTACCAGAGTGGTCACTTAGTCTGCTGTTCCGTGGCGTTCAGGAATGAAGGTGGTATTGTCGCTGTAAAAGGATAAAACCCCTGGTGTTACTCCCTTCTTTGTATTTCTTCACCCTTGATGACGGGGCAGTAATTTCTCCACGGGGATTATTTGTCCAAGGATGGGGCCTCTGTTCAATCCAGATATAACCCAGCTGCGGTGGAATTTCACCCCTTCCCTGGGCTTACAAGCAATTAGTGCTGCAGGCAGGACTGCCTGCCCTGGCAGGGAACAAAGGCAGCAGCAGAAAACTGTTCCCTGGAAATGGCAGCTGGACAAGGGCTTGGAAGATTAATGGGAAAATTATTTCAAGGCACTTTTTTTACAGCAAGGAAAAGCCCCACGTCCTCGCTGTGAAATAAGATGAGAGCTCTCACATGGATGAGTTTATACATAAATACCTGGTGGAACAAGTCTCAAAAAAGGGATATTCTTAATGACACCACGTACAGATAAGTCATGTGTGAGTTTTGAAGGAAATTTGCTCTGATGGCAGGTCAGTTTTTCATCAGGAGCTGGAGAATTGCAAACATATGATTATTCAAATAAGATGATCTCTGCAAATAAGATATACTGGGCAAACACTGTGGAGTTCATATGAGATGTTATTATCTTTCCCTTTGAGGCTTGAATCCAGCAGGAGCAGTTGATTTTTATTTTTTTTTTTCAACATAAAGAATGTGGATGTTCAGAGGACAGTGTTTGATTATAAAGGAGAGAAGTACCAATGTGTATCAAATATTAAATAGGATTCTCTCTTTTTCAAAATCAGTTCCCAAATTTGGTGCTGTAAGGTTTTGGCAGTAGTGGGAGGGCTCCCAGAAGACCCTTCATTATGTCTCATTATTACAGCATATGTGAGGCCATGGTACCCTTGGTTTCTATAGCTCCTTATTTATTCGGGAAAAATATGTTTCATGGCTGCAGAGCTGGGTAACCTTATGTATCTGTGGAATTCTCCAGAAGCAATCTTATCCATACCCCATAATACCTTGCTCTCCCTTTAAAAGGTCATAAACCAGTGCTCTTCCTTTTATTTATATTTTTTTTTATTTCTTAACTACATGGTGAAGTTTAACATCAGACCACAACTTTGCATAGTGCTTCTCTGGGCTTTCTTAATAAAGGGAAGGTTTTTTTACCTTGTGAGAGGAGAAATGGCAAATTCCAGTATTGCAGCGCAAGGACGGCGGAGTTCGGAGTCACCTGATGGCAGGTTTGCCATCAAGGATAAAGATATGGCTGTACTTTGCTACAAACAACCCCAATTCTTAGTCAGGTGTTTTTCTCGTTGATGTTATTTAAATCCTAATAGTTTTTATTGAACAAGTTGGATCAGGTCTCCTCTGGAACTTGTAGCAGAAAGCTGTTTAAATAATACGTAGCTCTAGGTGCTAGATTTAACTTAATATCTGTCCTGCCAGGGGAGACAACTGTGAGCAAGACTTGTTTGGCTTTACAATTCCAGTGGTAATGTTCAAATTATTTCACAGGCATGAACTATCCGGGAAGGCTGCTGTGGCCCCTAAGAGCTTTTTTT
>VWZN01012593.1:178724-233494 GCA_013396955.1 Regulus satrapa | reverse complement strand
TTTTTTTTTTTTTTTAGGAGTTGCTTAAACCACCTAAACTCCTCCAGCCATCCATCTTCACATCCTGAGATCAAATAAGTGACCTACTGAATTAAATCTCTGATCTTGTTTGTTTTACAGTCTAAATAAATGAAAAGGCAGGAGATAACAGCCTAATGTTGCATACAAATCAGTGCAGCTTGGTACAGTTGCAGGGTTATTCACTGGTGTTACTGAGGTTTGGTTTTCAGGGTTATTTCCCTTTTTTTTTTCAGGGGGAATTTCTTTGTGGACTTCTTTTTGTTTGGTTTTCTTTTAGAAGAAATATGGAAATAGCAGAAGTGGGAGGAGAGGTGGATTCATAGGAGCAATAGAGCTGGGAGGACAAAGGGAGATGGGCTGAAAAGGAAAGGGGAAAGAATAGTTTTGAGTGTGTGAAAGGGAGTGGGAGGAACAGGAAATTGGAGTGTGGCATTGCAGGCACTGGGAAGCGTGGGCAGGAGTAAATTGGACAGGGACAGAAAATTCCTGAAATGTCTTTTCTATTTATTTTTTTTTAGAGACACCAGCCTGATTGTAGTAAAATAGCTTCTGTTTTACTCACTGAGGACCAGGTCTTGACATACTGTATGTGCTAAAAACAAGTAGTGGAATACTTTAGAGGATTTTTAAAATGAAGAGCTAAAGCACAAAAAGGTAGTTCCTCAATAGCTTGGTGTTTGAAATAAACATCTCCCTCAAGTGCCAAAGGATTAGGGGTTTTGAAATCTTACACAACTGTAGATGATCTTTGCAGTTACTCTTTGCAGTAATTTTATTCAGATTTAAGCTGAATGTATGCTGATTTGGGTTTTTGACACATGTAAGAGTGGTGCTCTGTTCTTGTCGCGGGTTATTGTAGACAAATGAGAGTAAGGGTATTTCAGATTTCAGACTAACGGTTCTAGTTATGGCCAGTAGCACTACAAGACGCAAACTCTGAGATGACTGAAAAATTTGGTTTTCCTTTAAAAAAAACCCAGTGAATTAGCTCTCTAGGCACTGATTTTCTAAATTTGCTGTCACTGCAGTGATTTTGCCTTTTGGAGTTGTTTTCTAATATGTGGATATACCTATTTTGTTGCATTTTGAAGTGCTAAAGTGCCATTTAAAAGATGAAAGAAGTCTAAAAATGTATTGAATACTTTAGAATTAATTTTTAAAATCAGTTAATGTTGTTTAATACCTGATATAGTTCTCCTCCACCCCTTAAATATTTATGGAAAAAACATCGAAGAATTTGTACGGTATATTTAAAATGTGTCGGGTAAATGCCCCTTGAGAAATAAATTATTTTTATTCCAATTTAGAAAAGTACATATTTAATAGTGAAATGCTTTGCTTATGTACTTACATAACTCCAGTGTATAATACAGGTCCAAAGGTCTTTAATTAATTATCGAGATAGGACTTTAATGACAAAATAATGGCTCTGATGTATCTGTACCATTGGGTTTAGATATTAGAAAGGTTTCATATCTTTCAACTCTTCCTTATGTGATGTTACACTGGTGCCCCAGACATTTTTTAATGCATGAGCAATCAACATAAATGAAAACTAGAAAGCATTCATGTTAAGACAAGAGGCAGTGTTACTTTCAATAAGGTGGCTTCAGAAAACTCTCTCACAGATGTTTCACTGGAGACATTCTGGTTTGACCTCTATCTCAACATGGCTTTTTTTTTTTTCCCCCTCATCTCTCTCTGTATTTTTTTTTCTTTTATGATTAAACGGAGGAGAAGGGGTTTGTAAATCCCCTCCAGAAAACTGGCAGCTCCTTGTAGAATTGTAGGTCTTTCTAATTTCCATATATTTCCCTGCAGGAGAATGCCTAAGAGCACGTTAGCCTTCAACCTTGGCAAGTGTAGGAGTACATCTGCAGTGTTATGATTGAAACGTTATACCTGCTTATTCTAAAACTGACATGAGAGGTGACAAATGACAGAGGCATTACTGGGTCAGGTGAAGTCTTTGTCGTAATCCCTTTTCCCTGAACTTTTAGCTGGTGCAGCAAAGAGAATCCTGTTTCGGGGATTATTAACATCACCTGCTACAGAATTCCTTTGGGAAGGACTGGAGTGCTTTGGATTCAAGCACTGGCTTTGAAACGTGCAGGAAAACGGCACAATCTCTGCAGACACTCTAACGACTGCTTTGGGGTTGGTGTAAGCCAGTCTTTGCACTGCCAAAACCTGTTATTAAGGGCAGAAATGCTGTTTCTCCCATTGCAATGTAAAAGTGAATTTTCAGTGAATTCCTCAAGTTCTTGTGCTTGACAGGATTCAGAGGCACAATCTGCTGCAATGAACTGTGCAGCAGGGTTGAACTGATCTCTGGTTGAAGCCCCTTAATTTTGGGTAGCACAAGTAGAAAGCTCTATCTCCATTATAAAGGATTTTTTTTTCCCTTCTCTTTCTCCTCAAGCGCTGTTTCATGTTTTGGAAGCTTTGCTTTGTGTCTGGTTCATCCGCAAGGCAGATTCTTCCCTGAGGAAGGAAAAGTGGAAAGCCTGTGGGAAAAGTGTTTTTCTCTTTGGTCGACTACTTCTGTCCTACTTCTCTTGTTGGCGGGGTGGGAGCGCGGTGCCTCCCTGGCTGGCCCTGGGCTGCGAGCCTCAGCTGGACAGCAGAGCCCAGAGGTGCCTGGCCACAGCCCGGGCTCCTGTTCCCCTGCGTTCCCATGCTGGCTCTTGGATTTTTTCAGCTGAGGGAAAGTGCCTCCTCTCACTTATAGGGCTGGAATCCCGCTGGAGCCGCCTGAGGCGGAACAGGCAGAGCAGAGGAGCAGGCACAGTCCTGGGCTCTTTTCATCACACTCTCTGATTGCAGATCCCCCTGGAGCTGGGAGGTGAATCTGTCCCTTTCTGTTTCTGAGTGAAGTGAGTGCTGATTGATTTGTCAAGTGATTACACGCTCAGAGGAGATACTGGGATGTACAGTTTGATTCCTATTCAGCACCACAGCAATGCCCAGGCGGGGCTTCGCACGGCACAAAGAAGACTGTGGCCATTGTGGGAGAACGTGTACACAGAATCACCTTCCTGAATGGCTTTCTTTGAGCCTTATTCACCATCGCCTCTCTTGGTTTGTTTTCCTTTGGCAGAGTTTTCTGACTTTGCCCTTGCAGAAAGCAGAATCTGCTCTTTGACTGTTGGCCAGAAGGACCCATTTGCCCATGAGCAATCCCCACGGGCGCTGTCGTTCATTGCCTTTCTTGGCTGCGTCCATCCTCTTCAGCCTCAGGGCCCCCAGCATGCACCCAGGCCACCAGGAGGTTCCAGCTGATCAAGAAGAGCTTTACATGTTTACATGTGTGCAGATGTTGCTCCTGTGAGCATGAATCGCAGCAGCTCTTCTTGTGGCAGAAACGCCCCCTTTCCTCTCTCAAAATGAATCCCCCAAGTGCCAACCGCCCACAGTTTGTTCTCAGCTGACCACTCTGTCCTGCCATCCCCTGCATTATTATTAAACATATTATTTGCACAGTCAAATTTGCACTGGTAGGGAATCTGCAGTCTCCTGTAAGCTCTTTAGAAAACAGTCTCAAGCCTTGAAACTTCAAAAGAGATGGCGTGTTGCACAGTTTTTAGGAAATATGTGGGTGCTGTTTACTACTATTATGATTTCCTAATATATGTGTGTTTCTTGAAAGGTAGTTTTCAATATCTGAGGTGTAACATACTATGAGTAACTTTTTTTTTTCCTTTTAATTCAGAAGAGGATTCTTGTACGAGACAATCTGAATCAGTCTTTATGATGTGGCATGAATGTAGTGTGGTATCTGAGCTAATCTTGGAGTCTATTTTAGAAATTTGAGGCTATTTAAAACAATTCTTGGCGTAGTAGTTGCATTTCTAAGCAGCAGTTCTTTGCTTTGGTAGAGGCAGGGCTTTTTTTTTTCCTCTTCTAGTACACATAAATCGCACATGTTCAGAAGAAGTGACTCTCAGATTAAGGACACTGCTGTAGCAGAAGAAAAATAATAGTAATTTAAAGCTTTGTTGCCATCAAGTCACTACTAAAATTAAGGGGTTTTTAATACATGCTAGAATCTTGAGTTCTTTTGAAGTTATGGGTGTGAGTTGATTGTGAGATCAACCAAAGTTCTTTCCCCTGCAGTTTGGGCATCTGAACCTGTGAAATAGCAACTAAAACTGTTATTTTTTTGGTCAAGACCTGGTTAGATGTCACCAGCTTGAGACTTCTGGGTCTGAAAATGGAGCAAGGAATGAATGGTGTTAAGCTGAGAAAGATGCAAATTGATAAACCAAAGGCAGCCTAAATATTAAATATGAAATGGAGGTTTTTGCATGTATTGGTAGAAACACCAGTGAAGAAGGGGCTGAATTGAGCTGGTGAGAGTTAAAAGCAAGACTGCTGAGCTGGAGTGGGTCTGAATCCCTCAGCTGTCTGCCAGGTGCTTGGAGGTGGTGGTCAGAGGCTTAGGGAATCCCTTGGCACTGGCTTTTCTCTGCCTCTGGGGCAAGTGTGGGGTTTGTCTATCCATCTAAATATGTTTGTATACACAAATACGTGGATTTTGAAAGTTTCCTTTCTGTTTTCAGGCTCTCACTTCTTTGACAGCGATCATAGTTGCAAGGTGTTGTTTGAGACTGGATGGATAAAATTATCTACACTTCTGGGACTTGCAAGAGCTCAAAACACAATTAAAAAAAAACCAAAAAAACCCCACAAAAAACCAAAAACCTGAGGTGTGTTTTGAAGTGCTGTGTGGACACAAAATGACTGACAAGCCACTCAGCATGGGCCTGATCTCTTGAAATCTCGGAACAGTTTTGGGGTGGACCTTTGTGCTTATTCCTTCTCTCGGAGCCAAGTCTCTGAGTTTCTCAGAGAGGTCAGAAAAGACCATTTTCAACTCATGTGAGGGTAAAATCATGCTGCTCCTCGTTGGTTTGTCTTCTCAGTGATGGCACCCAAGCAGAATTCTGCCTTGTTCTGCTTGAGTTTTGTAAGAACCTCTTGAGTTACCAGTGGTAATCCAGAACGCTGATATTCCTTCCAGGTGGAGATGTCTGGTGGTGTCCAGATATCAACACATGATTTGGGAACGATAAACTAATTCATAAAGGAATCCCAGAACATACTGAAGGGCATATATTGTTGTTCTGATGTCCTCAAGACGGAGCAAGGGAGGATTGTGTGTCTTCCCCTTCACTGCTTCGTGGAGAGAGCGGGGAAAAGGGGAGATGTCGGCAGGGTCTGAGAGGAAATGGGGTTCTTGTTAGAAAAAAAGGCATGAATAAGATGAAAGGGACTGTGTGTAGTGCTTCAATGTTATCTGTGTTGCTGCATGAAAGGGAGGCCTTGAGGGAGGAAGCTGCAAGACAATGCAGCCTTTCTGGGCACCAGATCATTGTCTGGACTGATCTCTGGAAATCTGGTTCAGGGAGTAATTTCAAACTTCCTTTAAACATCCCTGACTTGCTGAAGTGATCCATGTTTTCATTTCATTTTGTTGACACGTTTTGGTGGCATGCTTTAAGAAATCTGTGTCTGTCTCCTGGCATTGACAAACAAGATCAGGCAAACCAGGCTCTGCACGGTTCTTATGTGTGGGAATTGGCTGTGTTCTAAATGCTTAACTTCCCTTGGACAGGACGGTACATTTCTTAAAATAAATGTGGCGTATTAAGAAGATGGCAGTCATGCCTTCCTTGCCAGTCTGGAATGTGCCATTTATGAAATGGAAAGAAATCTCTCTTAGCTTGCGAAAATACAGCTATCCCTTGAAGCACAGGCAGGGAATATAGCTTGTTCCTTTATTCCACAGAGATATTTTGATGACCAGAGCAGATACAGAATTCCTGTGTGCTATGGTTTCCCTCAGTTGTGCATCTATTTCCTTACTTTAGTGTTTAACACTTCATGAAACATACGATCATCTGTGTTGGAGTAATTTCTTTTCAAGCCTAAAAGGTGAAGAGGGTGCCGATGCTCACCCAGGTTTCTTTGGCACATAGATGTATCTCTTCCTGCAAAGGGCTGCAAATAACAGAAAGTAATTCTCAGTTTCATTAATGCACCTCAGCTTTGTTATTTGAACTTCCTGTCTCATATATGTAATAAGTGAAAAGGAAATGAGACTTTGGAGGAGATAATGTAAACACACAGTATTTCTGTGGTTTCACTGAAATGAAATTAATGCCTTTTGTAGAGAGCTAATTATTGCGTTCAGAATCCAACGTAGACCTGGCTAAGTCTGTTGTGCCTCCATTATTTCAGGCATCAGGTTTTATGAAATACAGTATTTCGTACTGTAAACATAAAGGTGCTTTATTATCTGCTGACTTTTGCACTCTGAGCAAAAGGAAAATAAAAACCAGTTTTCTTCTCTCTTGAGTCTCATCAGTTTCCTCTTACCAGTCTCTTTATGTTTGTTAACTTGGAGATAGGGGACAATTTAATTTCTGGTACATCAGATTTCACTGAGAGGGTGTGTTCTTACATGTGCTGTATGTAGGTAAAATAAACTGAGAATAAAGTAACCTAAACATAATATAAAAATATTTAAATGAGTGCTCAGGCCTCCCTGCTTGTAACCTCTTCTCTAGTTCTTAATTCTTTTGTCCTGGATTATTTTCCCACCCTTCCAAGTAGGAGTTCCACAAGTCCATGTTTCTGTCTAGTTTCCTTCCCCTGCCCCCAAGCTGTTGTGATTCAGTCCTTAGACGAAATAGTCCAGACGTGTTCTTTAAAGTATTTAAATTTTTTTGGCTGAAACTTGTTCCTTTGTTTGTTTGTTGGGGGGTTCTGGGGGCTTTTTTGTTTATTCTAAAGTGTAAAATTTAAAATCTGCTAAAGACAAAACTCTTGTTCTAACAGATTAAATTTTTTTTTTAACTGATGGATTTCATCCTTCTTTGTTACAAGTTCTAGAAATGAAAAGAGATTTATATCTCTGCTGCATATATTTTGCCTTTGAATAATTTGCCTTTTAATCCCTGTCAGTTTTGACCGCTGTCTCTCTGTCTGTATTGTACAGTGTTGGGATTGCAGAATGGTAATTTTTTCATGGTTTTTTCCCCTCCTCCTTTGGGCAGTTCTGTGGGGCTGGGGGCTGGTAAGTAGACGAGTTCACTCAAGCAAATGCCTGCCAGCCTGACTTTTATTTTTAGTTCCCTCATTTTGAAAAATGGAAAAAAACCCTCTCTTTGTTTTTGAACCTCATAAAATGGCCTAGATCTAATCTGTGAGCAGCACATTTAGATTAGCCTCATAATCCTAAGAGAAGTGTTTGTTAGGTGAGTTGTGTGTCATGTTTAGATGACAGAGATGACTTTTAGGAGTTGCCTTTGCTCTTTTAATGGCAATTTAAAAGCTTTTTCTGCCCTCACCAAGTACAGGAGGCAGGGCAGAGTAACTGCAGTACTTGGCATTTCAGAAACTTCGCCTACCCTGTCAGCGGTTCACATGGACGTTTTTAAAAACACAGAATTACTGCTAAGCTGTGTGGCTTGTGTGCTTGCTTGGGAATGATAAATAGCACACAAACACAGAAATGCTGTGTCCAATGCTGGGCTCCCCAGTCCCAGAGGGATGAGGAGCTTCATTGCCTCTTAAAGGCTTTCCTCTAGCCTGAAATCTCCGAGAGCCTCCACACATCCAGCAGCTAGGAAGGTTTTGGTGAAGGTTGGCCCTGGGTTTTTAAAGATAGAGGAGTGAGAGTGATTAAAGTGAAATGCCTTTCTCGTGCCAGACAAGGATTCAGGACTCCTTTTAGCATCCCATTTTTCTCAGTTCCCTTCTCGCGCGGGCAGCTTTAGACAGGAAAATGCAGAGAAACGTGTCAGAGTCAAATATATTTAAAACCTGATCTTTGAGAAGAGGTTGACAGACTTGGGTTTGTTCTGTATGAGAGGGAATAGTGATCAATTGTTTTTCTGTGCCTGGTGGCTGCATTAGCAGAAAGAACAGCTTAAAGTTGTAGTAAGGGGAGAGACTTCTCCAAAGCCAGGAGGATATCTCGGCTACATAACCACTGAACAGTAAATAGGCAGAAAAGGTTTTAAAATATTGGCCAAGCATTTGGCAGGGATAACATAGGCATTTAGGTAGCATCAGAGAGCGTGAGATGATGAGCTGGGTGGCTTCTTGAGATCTGTTCTTAATTTCTGTTCATTCTGTCTGCAGCAGTGTGTCCTTATTTACATCAGCATATTAAGAGAGACTTCAGGGGATTTTTTTGGGCAGAAAGCCCACAGTTTCTGAGGAGTCCTTCACTTATTTTGGTTTATTTAATTGGACATCCGAGCAAAGGAGGTGTCAGATTATAGAATTGAGCTTTATTGCTGCTGGATAAGGAGGGGAATTAAGAGATTGCCAGAATTGCATTAACCATCTGAAATGCAGCCTTCTTGGAGTGCTTTGTCTGGATCATCCCTAGAGTCATCCACATCTTTTTCCCATGAAATCAAATCGAATACCTACAGGCCCACCAAATCTGTTTTCATAGGATATCAGCAAGCTAAATTTTCTGTTTAAAATGTATCAGATCACAGTAAAAAAAAAATGTGTTGATAAACCGTGCAGGGGTGTGAGGCCACGAACACCTTGTTGCCCTCAGCAGTGTGAAGGACCAGAGGAGGATTTTGGGACTCTTCTTCAGCTGCCCAGTTCATAGAATTGGAAGAGCTGATGTCCCAGTCATCGTTCTAAGTACACATATCATTAACATTCTTAGCTGCTATTTAATATATGCACATCCTCCGTGGAATTGAAATGGCTTTATTTCAGTGAGTATAGAAACATTTTGCGCAGTCCTCTGGTAAGTGTGAAGTGCTAACCCATGCATTATAGTAAGAGATATTCCAATAATAGGCTATAACTTTGCTAATAATGTTAGTTCAGTTAACAGATGATCACTTGTATGCAAAACCCTTCTGGGAGGTTCTTTGACGTAAACAAGTGCCTTTAAGTGAGAGAGAAATTGCAATTTTGAGCCGTAATGTGCTGGTTGTGTAACCCTGTAGTACTTTTGAATTAGCAGTGGGAAACAGAGGCTCTTGTTATGGCAGTGAAATGGAGTCCATTTACACCCAGCCCCAAAATTCCCTTTTCTTGAACTGTGTTGTGAACAGGCTGCTGTGTTCCAGAGCACACTTCGGTGCTGGAAAAATATTGTCCTTATGCCTGAGTACTGATATTGCAAAGATGGACTCGTGTCCAAAAGCTGAAGGATTGGAAACATCTATGTTTTGTAACCTCTGTAAAACTCCTCCTTCCCTCTTCTCCTTATCTTTAATTTTTGTGTTTTCTTTGTGATTGTTAGGCTTAAATTTCAGTAAGTGTTAGCATTGTCTTCTCTGGGTGTCTGCTGGGAGCTTTCTCAGTCTTTAAGAGTGAGGACTCATTGCAGCTGAGCAAAATCTTGCATTCCTGCATTCATAGTCATTGAATATTAAGAGAGATTTGGTCATAAAATACTACTGAAAAGTGGTTTAAACAGTCTGTATGAATGTTGTTTTTCTCAGAATCAAATTTAACTCCTCCCTTATTTGGAGTATTACTTTACCACTTTTCTATACTGTTGCCTATGAGAAATGGTATTTTAAAAAAGGAAGAAAAGAAGAGTCTTCTGTTTAAAAGTTAAAAAGCAGTGTATCTAGAGGTCTTGCATGTTCTATATCCATCCCAACAATCTGGGGGAAAAAAAAATCATCTTTTCCTGCAGGAATATCAGAGATGACTAATTTCTAGGAAGACCCATTTAATGAGATAAAGGATGATGCAGTCTTTAAGTATTGATCCTTTGTGTACAAATATATGTGCTTTTTCTCCTACTTTATCAGGAGGACTTGGATGATGATGTGCAATATTAGATCATTGTGTGGAAGGAAGAGATATTTGCTTCTTACAAATTGGGAATGACATAAATTCACTCTCTGTGCTTAGTGTGGAGTGTCCCGCATCAAAACTCAGACTTGATATACTCTGGCTCTGCTGTGTTGCTTAATAAATGGATTTTTTAAAAAAATTGTTACAATGTTAATCTCTGTGGAAGTGTTTTCATTTTCTGTGTATGAATTGAACCTTTCCACAAGTCCAATTGCCCGAGCAGGTATTTGGATAGCTGGTGCAAGGGTGTTCCAAATTTCAGTCCTTTGGAGAGGTGTGAGAGGAGCTCAAACGTCTGCCAGCTTTTGTTCTTGCTGATAACAGTGATACATCTGTTTAAAGCTGGATTGAGGCAACCAGGGTTTGAGACTCTGCAAGCTGATTAGGCCTTCCAAAAAATTGGGAGTGATGGGCTAGAAGATTGATTGCTCAGTCCTGGGCTGTGCAGATTGCACCCTCAGTCTTCAGGTCTGAAAGCTGAGGCCCATTTAAAAGGTAACTGAAGCAGACTAGAGAATTTTAATTTCACATAAAATAGTATAATAGTTGATGATGTTATTCACTCACAGTGTCAAATGTCGTTCATCTTTGTGTCAGTTTTAGAGGTCTAGGAAAAGCCAAACACCTGATGACAAGGTCCTGGCAGGGTGTAAATGCAGCTGTTTAAGGGAGGGCAGTGGTGGATGGGGTGGGTACATGGTCAAAAAGGGGCTTGCCCAGATCCTTTCCCTTCTGATACATTTTGTGCAAGTTCAAAATTAGCATTTAAGCAAATGATGATTTAATTTTTTTTTTCTATTCTGAGTTTTAGTGCATAAGATATTCATAGTTTGAGAAGTGAGGGAAATCCAGATTACAAGTTTTCTTTATGCCTACGTATCCATATAGACTTTTATTTCAGTTGGTCTGTAAAGTGCAAAGCACGTCACCCTTCCCTGAAATGGAAGAAATGCAGAAGCCTACAATACATCAGGAGAGGGTTAGAGATTGATGAACTCAATATCTGAAGGAAGTACTGAAACATCATCATGAGATCAAAATGAAAGGGCAAATAAAAAGAGCTTAGGTCAGCTTTTAAAATGTAATATTCTTTGGCTGAGATCCTACCTCTTCATGCTTCGATTTAATCTGTCAGGGCAAAAGGGCAAAGGTTCACATGATTGCTGGGGAGGGTACAAGATGCATGACAGAGCAATTTGCTGAATTTCTCTAGATGAGTGTAGACAAAGCTTGCATGTCTTTGCTCTTTGTCTTTCTGACAGTAGCCTTTAACATAGGCTTATTGTTCACTTTTTGGGTCATTGGAAGGCATTTATAAGGTATTTGTGGTGCAGAAAGCACATGAAACTGTTTTCTAATTTGTCTTAATTGCTTGTCTCAGTAAATGGTTAATTCCCGTTTGTATGTGCTCAGCAGTTTAGAAAAAAGGTGTTTGTTCATATTGGAAGTCTCCGTAATTGCCCAAAGCCCTTGGAGGTGTCTGTGGATGATCAGCTCCAGACCACCTAAACCTCTTTATTGTCCCTTCTCCTAATTTACTGTCAAAAGGGCTAGATGATTATTCTGTAATTTGTACCCCTTTGCTGAAGCTGTACACATTCCTTTTTCTCTCTGGAGCAGTGTTCTGTGGTTTGGGGGGTGGTTCTGGGTTTCCTTTGGGGCTGACAGCGGCTGTTAACCCTTTGCTGTGCTGTTACAGCCCCGTGTGCTCAGGTTGGCCATCAGGACACCAACCAGTACACTGCTCTCTCGGAGCCAGTCAGGGCTTGCTAGCAAATAGGGGGAATCTGCCTAAGAATGCTCTCATTTGGCCAGAGCGCAGTTATTTCTACATCAGGAGAGAATTCCAAAGGTCTTCTACTGTTCTGTTTGCAGAATAGTAGATAATGTCCTGCATTACCACTAATAAGCATAACTTCTAAGGAGAATGGAACAGTGCTGGCTTTTCAGGCTTGTAAACCGAGTTATTGATCCTGCAACTGATGGTTCCCAAATAGAAGGAATTGCCAACCAAATGCAATGGCCTGTTTCAGGAATTTGTCAGAGATCTGGAACTGAAGCCTACACGAAACATCATCTTGGTTTAAAGAGCTAAATAGCTTGGTACACTTTGCAGGAGTAGGTTAGAGGCTTTGCGTCTCTTGTTTCATTTAATTCAGCTGTACTCTGGTGATACTGAGAGAGAAAATGTCTTGCAAACCCAGGTTTGCCATTAGCTGGACAAATGTAATGTCTTGTATGCATCTTGCATATTATAGTAATGTTCAGTACATCACTCATAGTAGCAACAAATTACTTAGATCAAGGTTAATTTTGGTAAGGAATAGCAAGACCACTGGTAGACATAAAGACAGAGCTTGTAAGACTTTACAGTGTATTTGGGCAGATCTTAAAAGCAGTCTTCAGTCTGTGTGCAGAGTCATTCCCACTGCATTTCTGAGCAAAAGAGGAGCAGGACTGATGAGCCCGTGTGAGACTCATCAGTAGGTCACTTTACAGTCCAGGCTTGTGTCATCATAGTAAGCAATGAGTGATTTAAAGGAAATTACTCAGTGCATCACAGCATTCTGGATCTGAGGAGGGGTTCCCAGCAGCCAGCGTAGTCACGGCATGCAGGACATCAGTTTGCCAATGCTTCAGACTCTGGGAAAAAGCACCACTCCTTGATCAGGCTTAATAATCATCTTAGACTCATCCTCTGTGCTTTTCCCCCTGCTTTTTAAAATAACTGCCTTTGAGTATTTCAGATGCTTTATTTGAAGAGAAAAAATCTCCATCAGGCAGCCCGTGCTGCTTTGGAGTGCTGCCCTGGGTCTGTGTGTCCAGACATAGAGAGGGACTTGAGCAAAGGTCAGCCCCTGAGCCCCTGCACGGCCAGCCCGGGACCCGAGGCTCCGCCAGGAATCCTGACAGCAATGTTTGCAAAGTGCCCGCCAGACCAGAGCTGGGAGCCATTCGGGCTCAGCAGTGCTTCCCCAGCAGTTGCCGAATTTTGGTGTGCGTTTTCCAAAGGTGTAATGGTGCTGTTTGGCCAGACGTGGTGGTGGTGGAGTGTTCAAAGCCTGGGAAATGTAAGACAAATAACGATTGCTAGAGAGTGCTGGCCTTCATTTGTGTGTGTGTGTGTGTGCCGTGTAAATCCACTGTGGTGATGCACACGCCTGTCCCAGCAGCATCCCCTGATGGGTGTTCCTACGGACACCCTGCCTCAGCGCCCAGGAGCTGGCCCTGAAGAACCTTTCCTATTCTATCCTTTCTCGATTTCACTCTGACTGAACACATTTCTGTTTCCAGGACTCCTCCAGCTTAGCACAGATAGCTCCTTAAAAGAAAAGCAGAGAACTTCAAAATCATTTGTTTGCCGAAGTCACAGTGGCAATGATAACCAGTGTTTACATTTAGATCTTTTAAACAAATTAAAGTTAAGTGGGATTTTTGTTTTGCTTTCAAGTATTTTGTGCTGCATCATAGGATAAATCAGTATCCAAGATTTTAAGTAGCTTTATTGTTTGTTGTGTCTTCGCTATTTTTCTGTTATTTTTGGCATGCCTTCCTCTGCCGATGCTTATGTTGATATTTATTCTGATTAGTTTAAATGAAGGTTTTCACCCTGGCTTTATCCTTTTAGATGCCACTGCTCATGAAAGAGTAGGAATAGTAATTGTGTCTAACTATGCAATGCATTTAGGTGGTTTGTATTTATAGTCTGTAACAATACATTTCTTTCCCGAAGGAAATGAGCCGTGCACGTTCTGTGAGAAATCTGCATTACTACCTTGGGTGGCTCAGTGGAAAATTCCCTTTTCAGGTGACATTTTGGCTATACTGAGGAGCATAAAGCTTTGAAGTGCTCCTGCTTCTGGCATTGTGAAAGGCTGGGGAGATGGTTCCCCTGCACCGTGTAACCAGCGATGGAAGGTGCACGAAGTTCAGGATGGAAGGTTCAGCCTGGTGCTTTCTGTTTGTTTGAGTGTTGCTCTTACTGGTTTTAGGTCGTTTTGTCTTCCCCTTGTTCGTGTCTGCGTGTTGGAGGAGTTCTGCCTGCAAAACTTAGGTGAAAGTTGCCTATAAACGTTTCCACTGAAATGCAGGTGCAACCCTGCTTTTCTTAATTCCTGCCTTTTTCTTGATTTAAAACCTTTTTTTGTTAATGTTCAAACTGAAATATAAATAGGGTAGGGGATCCCTTTTACTATTAGGATAAAAGAGCAGAGGAAAACACGTAATCCAAGATAACAGTTTCCTTTCATTGGTTTTGTGAGAGATGCTTCAGGAAAGCATTTGCTCCCACACAGCCTGTGTCCTTTGTGTGGTATCACAGGCAGCTGGAGGGTTTGTATTCGTTGGGAGCACCCCGTTCATTCCCTGTGAACTCAGGGGTTTGCATGTTCTTGGTACCTGTCATTTGAAGAAGACTTTGAGAAGAATAATCAAGCTGAAGTTGGTTTGCATTTTTTATCATTTTGATAAAAGCAAATCCTTCCCATCCATAGCCTACATAAACCACGTGTAAACTGGATTAAGTCATCAAATGGCCGGGATGATTTCTGCAGGCTTGCATATCTAGAAGCACTGGCCTTCAGTGAACTGGGCAATGTAAGCATTCCCACGGGGGTAGAACCTGGCTCACCCCCTGGCTCGCCAAGTATCCACATCAAATCTACACTTACTAATTAGTCGGTGTACAAAACCCTTGGTCTTGTGTAAAAAGATCTATTCCACTTTATCTGCTGCTAATGGTGCATCGGTTTTCTAACTAGCTTTGGAGGTTTTTTCAGCTGAAGGTGCAAAAAAAATAAACTAGGCTTGGTTTGAGCAGTCATTAGTATTGGGCTTTTGTTTTGTAAGAAGACAGATGAGTAGGGGAGCTGAAGAAGTGATGTTCTTAAGACTAACACAGAGTAACTCCTTACTCTCTTCGATTATATTACTTTGTCTGCAACTGTGGGTTTTGACAGTCTAGTATTGGCTTATTTTATGGTTATGAGCTGAACAGAAGCCTCCCTTTTCTCGTATAAATAAATCGGAAAGCTCCTAAAGAAAATAAAAATCTATGTACCAAAACCGTTTGTAACAACTTAACTTGTGACAGTGAAGAATATCTATCTACAGTGAAACACTGGTGGCTGATTTGGTTTGGTTACTCACTGACTTGCAGACAAAAAAAAAAAAAAATTAAAAAATATGTAAACCGGGCTGAAAACTCAAGTTTGTTGCCCCTAGCATTTAGTTTGCATTTTTCAGCCCACTTTCCAACATTTTACATTTCTATAGCAGTGATTGAACTTGTAAAGTAAGTGGTAATTGATGTGCCAAACCTGCTGCAGTGTGATTTAGGTTATCCAGTAAGTCAGGCTTCTCTGTGACACTAGAGAGATGGAATAGCATGCTTCAGATGATTAAAGCCAATCCACTGCTAAGGCTTGGATTGAATGTTGTGCATTTAAAAGTAGTGTGCATGCAGAATATTGCTTGAAAATGTGGAAAAAAGTGGATGTTATTTCATAATATTAAAAGAAACAAAACACAGTCATGTAATTAGTACCCTAAGGAAAGGAATCAAAGCTATGTAAGATAATTAAAAAGGCTTGTGATAAGCACAACTTCTAAACTAGTTTGTTGTGGATGCACTATTTTGATTTCTTGTGGTGGCTACGTTCTTGGAATCTCGTTTGAGAGGTCAAATTGAGTCCCAGGAGCTTATCAGGCTCAGACAAATAACAGCCGTGTTATAAAACAGAAAATAATGCAGGGAGGAGAGAGGAGAAGGACAGCAAAATACATTTGGAAAGGTCAAAGATACTCTCAGAAGTACTGGTGGCCAGTTTTCTACTGATCTGTATATTTTCTGTTTGAAGAGCATTTTGTTTTATTGGGTTGTAGAAATAGTACCCAATTGAAAATAATCTGTTCTAAAGATAATTAATAAGGCCGATTATTAAGGGTGGTATATTCTTAACCTTATCTTTAATTTTTCAAGATCATCAATCTGTTCCAACAAGGGCAAGACCACTATCTGGGAAGGAGATGTGAGAGCCAAGAGCTTTGGGTCTTTTCCAGGGGCTTGTTCTGGGCTGTGGACCAGCTCTCAGATTTTCTGGGATCAGTCCTCAGCAGAGCTGCGGGGAGGATCTTCCCCACCTTTTGCTCTGTCCCAGGACATTTCCTCTCCTTTCTTGGATCTGTGCACGAGTGGTGCTTTGATATTTTTTTTTGAATTTCTATCTCTCTCGTTACCCTTTGTGAAATAGGCCGTAGTGAAGCAGTGTTTGAAACGCTTGTGTGGCGAGGCTTCTTGAATGTCATTTTCAGCGAGTGTTTTGAGCAATACTGAAGCAATTTTGAAACACCTTTTAGTACACAAATTAATTCCCAATCGTGCTGTTTTCTCACATGTGAAACAAGGTTTCATCTTCTCACTGTCCACGTTCCTCTGAAGCAGAAGTTGCAGTCAGTGATAAAAGGTACAAGGAAGTCGCAGCTGTGAGTTAGAATTAACATGCTCTTGTTTTCTTTTTATTTTAACTTAATTCCTATCCAAGTTTGTTCTTGTACTTTTAAACCGTATCCTTCCTGTTATCAGTAGATGCTCCCTAATTAAAAGCTTCTAAAATGTAACAGAAATTAAGTACAGAGGAAGGAGTCAAGGATAAACAAGTGCTTATAACTAGCTTGCTGTGAGTAGTCTGGGGTGTAGCTGCTTTGCATGGATGGTTGAATAAAGCTTAGAAAACATCCAAGCTGTAGATGCTGACAAAAATCTGGGAGAAAGCTGGATTACTGCCTGAGACAAAAAGGCCTGTATGATTTAGGAGCTGGAAACACAAACTGGATCATTAGTGAAGTATTCCTTGTCTTTATGTCTTAGCGATGAGTGAATCTAGATTCAAAACTTTCCTAATTTTCCTGAAATTTTTTGAAAGTCAGAAATGGTAGCTGCCTTTTTTTTTTTTTTCGTTATCAAGATGATTTTTGTGTAGTGAGTTATTGCTTCTGACCTAGCTCCTCTTCTGCTCTGTAGCACTGAAAGTCTGCTGAAGGACGGGTGAAATATAATAAAGTACATCTCAGCAACAGTAATTCTGAAGCCATTGACACAAATTATTGCTATTATTGCTGTGGTAGATAGTGCTGTGTCAGGCTGAAATTGCATTTGGGTGCCTTTTAAGTTCCTCCACTCTTCTCTGCAGTTGGGCAGAACATCAACTCAAGACCCCAAGGGCCATGTTAATTACAGCATCGCTTTGCAAATTTACTTCCACTTTTTTTTTTTTTTGGTAGTGTTAATGTCAGCAGTGCATTCTAATTTCCTCAATTCAGATTGCAGTGATTCGCCAAAAACAGTTACCTTGAAATTTCTTGTGGCCAGCTACGTGATGATTTTGCTTATTGATTTCTACTGATTTTTCTTTCTTTTTTTTTATTAAAACAAATATGTGAAATGGTTTAGCTTGTAGTCCTTGTGGAATAAATTATTTTATTGGACAGTGGAAAATATAAACTTCTCTCTAGCCAATGTGTGTGCCAAAGACAATAACTAGTAATAAGGAAGTACTTGGCTAGGATGTAAAAGAAGGGGGTAGTTACTTCTGATGGAAAATGAAATTTTAATTTCTTTAATGTCTTCTTCTGATACGTTCAAGACACTTGCTATTAGTAATGAACAAGGAAAAACAAGAGCAGCTGTACATTGTGAGGAGCTAGCTCTCAGAAACTGAGCTGAGATTACTGCTATCTAGCTTTTCATACTACTCAAATGGACAGCGTCCACATTTCCCTCTGTTTTCAGGGCTCTTTTCATTCCGGTATTCGAGAAGTTGGAGTGAGACAGAACCTGACGAATTCTCATAGGCACTTGGATCACACCTTAGCTCTCAAACACACCGTGACATTAGTCGTACCGATATTTAGCGCCGCTGAAGGAGTCTTCATCATCGTGCTTGAAAAGACTGTGCACACATAGGTTGGAAAGATTAATTCCAGGGAGAAGGCAAACGCAGCACAGCGAATTTGTGTGTTTACCGGTGAGATGAGCTGGCACCACGCTGGTCAGTTCTCTCATTCCCCATCTGCTCCCGGAGCAGCCGCCTGTGCTGGGCTTTCTCCGGCCCCGCTGTGGGCACGGAGGGGTGAGTGAGGAAGAGGAGGCAGCAGCTGAGCACACGCAGGGTATCCCTGGCCCTGGGTTTGCTCGGGTTGTGGGGATGTGTGGGCAGTGGCAGCAGGAGCAGAGAGAAGCCCGGAGGAGAGGGAGCAGGATGCTTTGCCTGCCGTGTGGTGTGGCTTCAGGGGAGAAGCGTCCCCGAGATGGAGCAGGCTCAGAACAGAGATCACTGGCAGGAGCCTGTCAGAGCAGTTGCATGCGAAGCTCTCAGACTGTGGAGATGTTGCTGCTCTCCCCATTCCCACAGTTTTCTACTCTACCAGCTGTGTGTTCATCTGTCTTCTCTCAAGTGCTCCTTTTTAGTCGAACGTGAGCTTTATTGCTGTTTTCCTTTGCTCCTTTTCTCTCTTCGTTTCCTTATTTAACTTCCATGTGGTTTGATCTTCTGAAGATGCCCTTTCTAACATCATCTTTGCTGTTTTATTTTCCCAATCATTTCCTGGCACAGCCCCTTCCATCTGCAGGCAAGGAAGGTGCAGAGCTCACTCCAGGTTTGCTGACCATCATGTTCCCCCTGCTTCCGAGACGAATTAGCAAATCCTTGTCTGTCTCGTCAGCTCCTGTTGGAGGTTTGGGGAAGGGAGCTGTGGTTTTGGAAACGCTTTATCCACGGGTGTGTTTGCCTGTTGACGATGCCCTGTTGCAGGAGCCGTGAACAGCCCTGTGGTGAGCAGTGCCAGGCTGTTCCTGCACAGGCACGGGGCCCTGCCAGCTCCCCCCACCTGGAGCAGGTCACACCTGCCCGCATCAGGCCCTTCCACTGGGACCCTTTATTTCTGTGTGTTTGAAGTCTGATCAGTAGAGGGGGTTTGAAAAATCTCTGCCATAAAGTTTTAAATGCATCAGGTTTTTTGGCAGCTCAGGTTCCCGATGACGATCTTGGTCTCGTGTCTTCATGTTGAATCTTAAAAAAAATCTTTGTGCATATGCCTACAGACAGCCCTGACTTGGGCTTCTTTTGTCTATTCATCACATAAACAGATTTTTTTTTTTCTTAAAATTACTTCTGGGTCATTTAAAGCTTTTATATGAAGAATTATTAACATAAGTATATTCTGATTATAGTATTTTATGCAGCCTATAAACCATTTAAAAATAGGCATATTTAAGCATGTAATTTAATAATAGGACATTATTAATATTGGGTATCAGTAAAGAACCTAGGAGCAGAATTGCCTGACCTTGATTTTCTGACTGTATCACTTGCATGGCCACATTATTCATTTGCTATGGTCAAAATGAAAAAAGAAAAAAAAAAGAACCTGGAATTGTTTTCATAGCCCAAGGAAAATATGTGAGCAGTAATAAGAAGACTGGCCATGTCAAAATCTGGAATCATTCTTCAAATTTGCTTTGAAAATTAAGCTTTTAACACCAAGCAACTGGCTCTCTTGAATATCTTGTTTCAAGGAAAATACTGCAAGCAATAAATTGCAGTATCAAGTGGCCACTGTAACTAAATCTTGTTCTTCCTTCAGTGGCCTCAGGACAATTGGTCTAAAGTCCCCTTTAAAGAGAAGGGCTATAATTACTACTGCAATTGTTTGCTTTGCCTCAGATGTAGAAAATGTGCTTCCTCCTCTTTTGTCCTTTTAATGGCTATTTTAGCTTCATCTTTCAGTGTTTAACTGTTTATGTCTAAATAGGTTCTCTGTAAGGTCTGAGGACTGCAAGTGACTAACATGCAAATTGGCAGCTTTTCTGATAGGTTCAACATCAAACTTAATTAACCTTCTAAAATACAAATCTTGGGTTTGTTCTCAATGTACAGCAATAGTAATAATGTTTACATAACAAACGATCTACTGATTATATTTCTAATGAGATAAAAAAGCGCAGCTAATTAAAAATATTAAAAATTGTTTGGAATTTGTTTTTACTGGAAATGATTATTCAACATTTTGCAGGACAGAGGGTCTTGGCAGATCTAAGCAAAGCTGTTTCTACACGGTTGCTAATATTTATAATCTACAATAGAGAAAAGAGTGCTTTGTGAACGTTGAGAAAAGATCAACACTAACACCCAACAGATGGGTGGCATCAGGAGAACACTTGCTAACAATACTTGATCTTAAAGACCTGCTGATACCTCATGGAAAAGATTTGAAAAAAGATGCAGCATAGACTAAAGAAAAAGGCTTCTAATAACACAGATTTCACAACTGTATGCATTGCTCTAGTGGACTAATTAAAGAGATCTCATTCTCTGAATTAAGTTGTTCCACATGTCAGTTGATTTGGTCGTGGGTCCTTCTGTGAGACTGTAGGGTTTGGCCTCAGCATTTCAAATAGACTTGTGTATTGCATTCTTAAAATGCATATGCAGAAACTTTTGAGACAAATAATTAGGTTTACATATTTAATTGGGTATAAATAGCGAGCACGCTGTGAAAAGATCATTTCTGCAGAAACTTTCTGGCTTTTCTGTCTCTCTAGGATGGCAAACCAGGCTTAAACAGTTTGTAACTGGAGATAAGAGCTCAGAGGCAGAGAGATGGAAGCTCACTGTTTGTAAAATATTTATTTTGCTACAGTGCATGAAAGTAATGGATTTTGGGGGGCATTAAATGATTCATAGTCTCTCTAAAAGGAAAAAAAAATCTTCTTGCTGTAGTATGAATTATTTTAAAAACGCATTTTGTAGAATCTGCTGTTAGCACAGGGCATCTCTAAATGTCCCGGGTACCGCTGTGGCTGCCAGCCCAGACAAGCGGGAGCATCTCAGGGCCTTGGGTGAGTTCCTCTTTTCTGCACTGGGAGATGAAGGACAGGGCCAGTGATGGTCTAAACTGGGGACTTAATCTTGCATCTCTCATTACTAGGTAACAACTACAGTTGTACCTACTCGATGTGATGGCAGAGTCACGGTGAAAATCTTCACAGCAGCTCCGGCGTGTGGGGTTTGCAGGGGAAGCTTTGGGGGTGCTGCTACCAGGGTGGCTTCTGTGAAGCTTCCAGGAGCTTCTCCCGTGTCCAACAGGGCCAATGTCACTGCTGCTGGCCAAGGCTGAGCTCAGCAGCAATGATGGCACAGTCTCTGGGGGGATGTATTTCGTAACAGTCCTGGCAGGACTTGGGATCCCATGGGGGAGTTGTGCTGGAGCAGCCTGTTCTGAAGGACTGCACCCCAAGGGATGGACCCACGTTGGGAATTCCAGGGAAGGACTGTGTGCCACGGCAGGGATCCCACGCTGGAGCAGGAAAAGGGTGTCAAGAACCTCTCCCTGGGGAGGAAGGAGCAGCAGAAATGATGTGTGTGAGATGAACTGAGCACAGGGCATCCCTGTACACCCATGCCCTGTCTCGCTGCGCTCCTCTGGAGGAGACAGAGGCATCAGGAGTGAAGCTGAGCCCAGGAAGTGCAGGTGTAGAAGAAGGGATGGCAGGGGAGCTGGGCCCTGGGTGCCACAGCTGTGCCAGCCACCAAAGACGAGGAGCAGCCCTGCCCTTAATGGGTCACAGCTGAGACTGATCAAGGGTAATGAGAGGGGTGGGCTGGCTGGCCAGGAGCACCTGGAGCAAGAGGAGCCCTGAGGAAGGAGGAACGGCCCCAGGAGACACAAAGAGGAGAGGGTGTGCTGTGGGAGCTCTGCTGTGAGCTGGCTCTGGGTGGGATGGAGCCGGAGCTGCTGCTGGAGCCTGCAGCCAGAGGTGAGCTGGGGAAGGAGGGCTGTGCTCAGTGTGCCGAGCAATCCTTGCAGTCCCGGCACAGCCAGCAGGCAGAGCCTGCCCCTGGACCCTGCCCTGGGAGATGGCTGGGCTCAGAGCCAGGGTGCCAAGTTGCAAATGAGAATAAACCAGGACCCTTGTCAGGTTGTTTGTGAGAGCCTGGCTCATCTCTACCCCTGGGCAGGGCTCTGCTGCATCAAAATGAGAAGGAAGGGGTAGAGGGGAAGGTACTTTAAGGTGTAAAGTTATTTTCTCTCATTACTCTTCTCTGGTTTGATTGGTAAGAAATCAAATTTCCCCAGGTTGAGTTTGTTTTCCCCAATATGGTAACTGGGGAGTGATCTCTGCTGCCTGTATCTCAACCCACGAGCCTTTCAGTCTATTTTCCCTCCCCAGTCAAGCTGAGGAGGGAAGTGATAGCACAGCTTTGGTAGGCACCTGGCATCCAGCTGGGGTCAACCCACCACAGACAGGTATTTCAGAGGTGGATTGATCCCGTGCATACAACCATCTTCTTATTGCTTGTAAATCTGTCCTCTTATTTGTGCAAAATGAAATATTCCTCACCGAGTGTTTGCCCAGTGTGTTCACTTTTCATGTTTTTCAGGTAAAATGGCTCTCTAGTTCCCAGGAGTAAGACTGGTGTTGTTCTTTTTTCTGAAATAGCCGTAGCACTTCTGAGTTTTGGAGTTTGGATTTGGTATTTGGCTACAGGACAAGCATCTGCCCCTGTCTGATAGTATTTTATTGCTTAGACAAGTTTTACCCAATCGTCGAATTTTCAGACTTCTTAATATTTTAACAAGCTCAGTAGAGGGTGCATCCATGTGGAACATGGTCTGCCTCAGAGATGAAAGAGACTTTTTAGGCAAATATGTTTCCATGCAGTTCTCAAATGCAAATAATAGTGCTATTTCATTAGTATGAAAATGAGCTGAAGAACATTATTAAGCGTGCAGATAATTCCATGTCAAATGTCATGACTCCTGCCGGGATATTTTTATAAATTGGTTTTCATGGCTGATTTTGAGTAGCACCTGAGCAAAAAAGTAAACAAAAAGTAGCCTGGTGCTCAACAGCAAAAATTAAATGTTTTCAGTCTTTGGAACATTTATTCCTTCTTCTGACTCAGGCAGATGTTATTTGGGGAAAAGCAGCCACCCATGTAGTACAATACAATGGACCAAATCAAGTCTGTACATATCAAGTTCAAACTAGCATTTCCTAGCTCTCAAGTGGTTCTCCATACAGTAGCCACCTTAAAGCATACTTTTGCTGTGAAGGAATAATTTTCAGTGTAGCTAGTGCTATTGCCATCAGCCTGTGTGCTGAGGTGAGCTGTATCTGAAATTGTGCGGAATAATTTGCTGTTACTACACATCTTTAGCTGCTTTGGCCCTGTTTGTAATCTCAGATTTATTTATTTTCCCCTCCTAAACTACTGTATACGTAAGTGTTTGGCCTTACTGAACATTCCTCTGAACATCCTGTTGCTCTCTAAGGGCTTCAAGTCAAGTGTTTGCAAATGTTTTCAGAGCATGGGCCACATTTTTGCTGTGCTTTAGGCTGCAGAGTCTGTGCCTTCCAGTTCTGACTTTATATCCTGCCTTTCTGCTTTATCAATACTTCAGCTGTTGCTCAGAAGGAAAATAAATATTTCAGGAGTGTTTTGTTTCTCCTAATGCAGTTCAGCAGTTGCAGAGGACCCATTGCTATCAGATAATAGCAAGCTTATCTAGGAACTTCTTAGCTCAGCACTGGTGAAGCACAGATGACATTATGAGAATCTGTGCCATAACTGATATTTTTCCCACAGATACTGTAAATTCCAGGTAATGAGCAAAGAGTGCATTTCCTAACTTGTCCAAATCAGTTATATGCATCGATGCTTAACAGGAACTTTTTCATCATTGCAAAAATCTGGCTCTGGGAAAGAAATATACTCCTCATTCCCCAAGGTAAGCTGTTTGAATGGCAGACTCGAAGCCAAATGTTGCCTCACTGTTGAAAAAGCTTTGTTAAATCAAGCTGAATTCTGCCTCTCCTGTAAGCCTAGAAAAATAAATATTGTTCCCTTTGTATTGGGTAAATCAGAACTTCTGGTGGCAGAGCCCCCAGCAGCATGAAAATGTCCTGTGCTTTTAGAAGAGAAAGTGTAACCAGAAAACTCTGTGAACAGGCCCCCTGTTAAGGTTTCAGGGTACAGATAGTAGGCTGGGATGGGAAAAAAAAATACCCCTCCAGGCAGAAATGACAATTATGTTTTGAGAGCACTTGAGGGGGGTGAGAAATACGGTCAGATTTTTCCCTGGCTTAGTGAGCTCAGTTCTAAAACTTCTTGCACACAAACCAAGCCTGGATCAGTGCTCTGTGGGCAGCAGGGGAGGGGGGTCTGCCCCTCTCAGGTGTGAGCCCACCTGCAGAGCTGTGTCCACACCTGGGTGCCCAGCACAGGAAGGACAGGGAGCTGCTGCACTGAGGCCAGAGGAAGCCACCGAGCTGGTCAGGGGCATGGAGCAGCTTTCCTGGAGGACAGGCTGAGAGATTTGGGGCTGTTCAGCCTGGGGAAGGCTCAGGGGTGACCTAACTGTGACCTTCAGTGCCTGAAGGTGGCTGCAAGGAAGATGGAGAGGGACTGTTCACCAGAGCAGGGAGGAATGGACAGGGAGGAATGGACCCACACTGACAGAGAGCAGCTTTAGATCAGATATTAGAAAGAAATTCCTCCCTGTGAGGGGGCTGAGGCCCTGGCACAGGTTGCCCAGAGCAGCTGTGGCTGCCCCATCCCTGGAAGTGTTTGAGGATGGATGGATGGAGCTCTGAGCAGCCTGCTCTGATGGGAAATGTCCCTGGATTGTCAGGAGCTGGTTCATCCTTAAGGTCCCTTCCAGCCTGAACCATTCTATGGTGTATTACTTAGTCTTTAGACTGGCTTTGTTTGAAACTGTTGGTGTTTAAATGTGTTCATATTTGTGCTTCTACATGACTGTGGAGGATGGTATTTTACTGTGACACGCTCTGTTTCTTTGGAAATGTCTTTTGTTTCTCTCCCTTAGTGTTGGATGCTCACGTACATCCAGGTGCCATTAGAATCAGGCACCTTGAATATGATTTTGAGATAGGGCTCCCCTCAGTGAGAATTTGGCAAAGACAAGGCTTCCCAAGAGCATGAGTGGAACCCTCTGTCAGTGTGTTTTTATTTTCTGTCTGGGTGATCCCCACCTGGACCTGAAGCGGGGAAGCTCGTTGTGCTTCTCAGCTCTCTGGGAGGAAGAGTGACTCCTCATCAGTGACTCCTCATGCCCCGGGCAGTGTCTGGCAGCTGTGCTGTCTCCCTGTGTGATGATGACACCTAACAGGAAGAAAACCATCATTTCCTGATGAATTGGTTCATCACCTTCCATCACCTCCCTTTTCCTAGCCTTTTCCTTCCACCAACAAATGTTCTTCTATAGTTTTTGAATGTAAAAAAAAAGTAAATCCCCCCTTAATTTATTTCTTCTTTTTTTAAAGCCCTTGAGGTTCTCACTTTTGACAAGATGAATCTCATTAGGTCATCTCTCCCATGTCCTGGCTCATTCAGGGTTGTCCCACAAAAGCAATTTTAGTCCAGTTTAGTGCTTCCCTTTCCCCTGGAGGGGAGACTTTAGGTGATGGTCTAATGCAAGACGTGACATAGAAATGTCTGGATTTTTAATGCAGTGCGTCAGCTTATGATTCATATTTAAAATACTTCACCTGCATGACTAATAACAATTTAAAAAGTACTCTCCTTAATAATCTATTGTGTGTCTTGTAAGAACAATTTCCAGGGCAGGAACAGATTAATGGAGTCAGGACCGATGTAGCATAACTCCCCTTAGAGATTCTGCAACACATCAACTACACAATTTGTTTGTTTGCGCAGGTTTTGTGGTTTGTGTCTCTTTATTTCCTGTTAGGAAAAAGCCATCTCACACTCACACATTTGTAAAACTTGCCCTCTTATCTTCACTACCTGTTTGGATTGGTTTTGGTTTTTTTCCCCTCTTTGTTGGGGTCAAAATAGCTTTTCTGTAGAAAGTTTAACATGGAAATTTACCAACAAACAACCAACCCTGAGTTATATGCTCCTAAGTAATTGACAGCATCCTGTGTCAGAAGCTGTCCCCCACAGCAGAGGTGCTCTGTCCCTCCAGTCCCCTTGCCTTGCTCCCCCTGCTCCATGTCCCTGCTGTGCTGGGGGCATCCAGGAGTGTTTTTAATGCCAGATATCTCTGCTGCTGGGTGGGCAGCCTGCTCTCTGTCTCACTGCAGTTTTCGTGCCCTGGAATTTGGGTTGGAAGGGTTTCCAGGCTGGTGCCCATTGCTCCTCTTGGCTCCAGATGTGGTGGGTTCAAGACAGCCAGCGCTGGGTGAAATTTTGCTCTAATTGATGGATCCTGCACCTTGGGGGGCTGGGAATCCACGGTCCAGGGTCTTGGTTTGTGACATCTCAAGCAGTAACAGCAGCTAACACAGCGCTGGACAGCTGAGCCTATCCCGGAGTCACTGGCCTGGTTTGGTTGTAGTCAGGCTTATAGTCCTATTTAATTTCTTTTTTTTCCCCCTTGCTTTTTAAATATACTGGAAAACTGCGTGGTGTTTGTTTGAATAGTCACCAGAACCCTTCAGGCTGTTGGAAATGCGTGTTTTTCCCTCGGGGTGATGGGCAGGGGCAGTCAGGTCTCCAGGCAGGTGCTCCTGGCAGTTCCCCTCTGCCCTTGTCACCGTGTTGTGCCCTGGCCCGGGTTATGCCTGGGGAGCTGCTGGCACACGAGTGTCACACACTGCTGCACTCCCAGACCCAGAGCGAGCAGGGGCAGATGAGCTCTCCAAGAGCTACAAACTCAGGGCAGTGCCAGTGATGGAAACGGACAAAAGACCAGGAAAACCTCAGGGATGATAGGCTGGAAGCTTCTGACACCTTCTGTTGTAAGGGACAGAAGACAGCGAGACAGAAACACTTCCACCAACTCCCAGAGGAAGGGAAGAATGACACTTCACACTGTTTTTGTCAGAAAACTCTTGGTGGAGATGAATTATAGCCTCACTAAACCACACCCCCCGCTGCTGCTTCGTGTCCAAGACAAAAGAGATCGTTGTTGGGAAAAAGTAGTTGTAGGGTCTGATTCTTTTCATTGTGTTTGCTTTTAAGACAACAAAGGAGTGCAGCTGGGAACTGATCTGTTGTAAGCATGTGCAGAGATAAATATTTTTGGTATATTTATTTGATCTTCAATCTCTTGACATTTTATTAGCATTTGTTTATAACGTTATCATGTTCCTCTAAGGACTCTCACCCTTACAGACATCCATTGCCATTTCCAAAAAGGATGCTCAGCTCCACGACAGACCATTTTAGATTTGGATCTTGTGATTACTACAAATTTCTGTCCTAGTGAACTTGTCGATATTTCTCTGAGAAATAATCTCATTCCTGTGTTACTGACTTCCTTTGAGTCTGTGTAAAATTATCCTAGGCAATAAGACTTATTAGCTGTACAAAACCACTAAAGACAAAATCGTAGTAGTAACTTGGAAGTTAAATCACATTTTTCCAACCAACTTATAAAATAAATCCTACAAATACAGTTTTATAATCAAAATGCTGGCAGGTCTTTATTCATGGCTGCATAAATAGCACTGCTCAGATGTAGCCCTGCAAGTATAGAACTACCTGTTTTTGTAATTTTAGATACAGTTATATAAATTTGTTCTGTTTGTGTCACATAATGAACTGAAGCAGTGCTGCAGGCAGTTAATGAGGCTTTCTCCAACTTATAAATATAATATCTGCAGAATTCTTCTGCGTATGTTGTGGCATTAAAATATTGTTATGCAGCACTGCTAGCGACATTGCTGCTTTTAACAATAACATCAGAATGGGTGGTTACTGTTGTTTATTTGAAGTGGGGATTACATAATCTTTTGTGGAGAGTAATGTCCTTTTTTTTCAGCCAGAAAAAAATGTAATTTTTTTAGTAATGTCTTCACTCTGAAAGCCACAGAATGCATTTCCTTTTTGAAGACTGCTGTCTTCTACTGACAGTTCATTCTGAGTGTCAGCTGGGCTTTTTTTTTCAGGGCAGGGTGTCAAGGGGTCTTGTAACATCTGGTGTTGTGATCCTTCTGCTTCCCCTCACGGAGTGAGGCACTTCTTTCTCGTTCAGTTTTCTGAGGCACAACCATTTCGTTGGACAAAAGAGTATAGGCGCAAAGCAAATTGTCATGGGCTGCAAAGACATTTTGCTCCTGGGAACCACCCTGTTTTTGCTGGCCAACGTTTAGGATGGAGGTAGAAGTTTAGTGTGAAGTCACTCTTCACACCACAAACACATCCCACCTGCTGTACCCACGATGGATTTCCAGAGCAGTGCCGAATGGCGGGTGCTGGGGCTCGTGTTTGGCACTGGGAAGTCTCTGACTTCCATTAAAAAAATATCATCTGGGGTAGAAGAAAAGCTTAAAGGAAGGACAATACATTCAGGGTGGTGAAACAGCCGAACTAATGCTGCGGTCATGTGAGTTGGATTAACCCTGGGAGGAAGGGAGAGGCAGAGCTGTTGGAATTGCTGGAGTTGGCTGGAGCTGGGGAAGGGATCTGTGCCGTGGCAGAGCCATTCGCCTCCAAAAGCCACATTGCATTTGGATGGGAACCACAATATCTTACACACAGAAAGCTTGAAGTGATTAGGCAGGACAGAACCGAAATAAAAAGGGCTTGCAGACAATTTCCCCTTTTGTCCTGGCTGGCAGTTTCCTGCTTTCAAGCTCTGTTTCAGTCAGCACGGTGCCCTGGATAACAGCAGAGTGATGGGAAGAAGATTTTGGATAGCCTCTGTCAGAGCTCCCCACATCTTCCTGTGGGTCCCACCTTTCCTTTCAACTGCCAGTGGAAGCTCAAAAATTTCCTTCAAAAAGGAAACACGTTTTCTGTTTTTCAGGGTAAAGACATGACTAACAAATGGCATTTTTCAGGCTGAAAAAAGGACATTACTCACCACAAAAAAAAGTTGTGTAATCCCCACTCCAGATAAATAGCAGTGACCCACCCGTTCTGAGGTTATTGTTGAGAGCAGCAATGTTGGTAGCAGTGCTGCATAAAAGTATTTTAATGCCACTAGCAGCCAGGGAAACCCTCTGCTGTGGGGAGGGGTCGGCTCCTTCCAGCACAGAGCCAGCCTGTCGTGCTCCCCAGACCCCTTTATGAGGGACTCCACTTGGTATCAAGAAACTAAACAAAATACTGCCTCTCCAGGTAGATTCCTTTCAGATAGAACCAAAGATTGGGAAAATGGCTCTTTCTGGTGAAAAGCAGCTTTCAGACTGCTGCAGTTTGAATTGTTCTGCAGTAGGATTACTCCTCAGGTTTGGGCTGGATAACTCAGATGTACGTAAAATGGGCTTCTTCTCGTAAGAGGGTTGTGGTTTCTCCTTCTCTGTGCTAAATCTGCCGTTCTGGACTCCCTCTGAGGACACCTGCGGGCAGTGGTCGCTGCAGTCTGGGCACGGGCAGTGCCCCAGAGCTGTGGGGCGAGCAGCCCTGGGTGCCCTCCCCAGCCCTGCCCTGCCGTGTCTGTGCCCTGGCTCCAATCCCGGGCTGTTCCAGCCACTTGTGAGTGTCCCACACGCCTGCCCGCAGCTCCTTCTGTCACAGACCTCCTCCTCCTCCTGCAGACCCTGCCTCACTCCTGCCCTGCCCAGTGTCTGTGCCTCCAACTTGTGATTTTATGAGTGAATCCGATGCCGTGAGCTCTCCTTTTCATGTCAAGTGCCTGTTCTTCACACGCCAAAGGAATGCGTGCAATTTCAGAGTTTTCTTGGCTTGTGTGTGTTTTTTGGGAAGGCAGACGTTCTTCCTAAAGTTTCTCAAATAATTCCTTCTTTTCTGTTGCCTGTTATACAAGAGCGATCCTTCCTAAACCGGATTTTTACTGGAGAGATGGAAATGGATTGCTTCACTGTTAATTTCTCTGTCTGGCAGCTTTGTTACATCTCGGGTCAGTAGGAGTTTTGCCCCAAAGCATAAAATAGAACTTCTCTCTTCTGCTGCCCCTTCCAAATGTCTCCAGGTGAAGCTCCCAGCGCTGTGCCTTGCTGAGGATGGTTAGAGAGCATCCCTGTGCTGCTACACCCCACAGGTGCAGCTCCCCCAGAGTGCTGCTCCAGGCACCGGAGCATTTCTGCGCGGGGAGCCGAAGGTGGATGGGTAGAAGGGAGAGAGGAGTTGGGACATTTCTGCTTGTTGTAAGTGAGAAGTGTGTCTGTTGGCACTCAGCGGCCTCTGCCTTGCCTCTCGGAGCGTTTCTATCCCCTTCTGCTGTCAGGCAGAGCCGTGGAGCTTCTGCATATCCACCAGTGATCCCAAGTGTTACCATTTGTTATACGCCTTATGTTCCGACTGCTTAACGGATTCTCATTATTCCTTAATTGCCTACGTTTTAAAATGAGGTGTGGAGTTGTGAGACTGAATATTCAGGCACTTACCTAGACTTTGAATCGTAAACTAGATAAATGTTTTTTGTTTTGGATTTTATTTATTTATTTTTTTAGAAAGCAGAAAAGAGAACATTATCTAAAGAAAGAAGTGCACTCATGGGCTCTTGGCAGGAACATGAGGCTCACTTGCTTTTATACCTATGAAACTAAATTTCAGAACATATTTGGTTTGTTCAGTGTACATCTTGTTTATAGAGCTTTTTAGTTAAAATGATCTACCCAGATGTTTGATCATCAAGAGGAAGCCAGTTTAAGCACAAATTAAAGCAATGGTCAGTTATTAAGTGTTGAATTCTCAGCAGTGGCCCATTATAACAAGTTTTGTATCTCTGTACAGTACAGTTAGGTATTAATTAAAGAGAGGGTTAACTTACACATTTGAAAAGGAGAAGTTCATAAGTCATAGCATGGGAAAAACAGGGAAAAACCCCCCAAACTTCAAGTAATACTTATAAATTGTATGAGTTAGTATTTATTGACTGGTGTTGAACGTGGCTCTTCTGTCTTTGCTGGTGAAGGCGTTATTAGACCTGTCTCCAGGTTGTTTACAGAACGTGCCTGCATCCCCTTCTCCTCGTAGCAAAGGTGACACTGCAGCCTTGGCGCTGGCAGGTCAGCTCTCACAGACCCCTTAGCCTGTTCCAGAGCAGGCACTCGCCCCCTTAGCCTGTTCCAGAGCAGGCACTCTCCCCCTTAGCCTGTTCCAGAGCAGGCACTCGCCCCCTTAGCCCTCTCCAGAGCGGGCACTCGCCGCCTTAGCCCCCTCCAGAGCGGGCACTCGCCCCCTTAGCCCCCTCCAGAGCGGGCACTCGCCCCCTTAGCCCCCTCCAGAGCGGGCACTCGCCCCCTTAGCCTGTTCCAGAGCAGGCACTTGCCCCCTTAGCCTGTTCCAGAGCAGGCTCTCCACCTGTCACCTCTTCAGCACACCATTCAAGAGAGCAGAGCCTTGCAAACCAGGAACAAAATGAGGCGAGGACTGAAATCCAGCCCTTCACTGGAATGCCATTTTTTACAGACAGCCCGTCAGGCCGTGTTGTGGGGGGAGCTGTTTATTCTCAGCAGAGCCCAGCCCTGTGTCTGTGCGCTTCCACGCTGACAGTGCAAGGCATGCTCATCATGCCAACATGGTGCTTCGGCATCCCCGAGTCAGCAGGGTGGCTCACTGGATCCTCCTGGCCCTTTCTGTTGACACTGTGATGTTCCCTAAGGGCAGAGGCAGGGCGAGGCAGGTGGCAAAAGCCATTCTTTCCTTGGGAAAGCTGAGGTGGAGACAGGAAAATGGAAGGAGAAAGTGTCTGTATGAATGTGTGAAATGAGGAAGACCAGGAAGGACAGTAGACAGTGGCTTACAAGGGTTAAAAAGCAGGAAAAAAATCAGTGTGCTGTTTCTTGGTTAATGTACCCCATTGATTTCAGAAGATCTCTGCTGCAAGTTCTTTGCTCGTTTTTCTGAAAGCAGGTGGCCCAGCAGTAATATTCTCACCATCTCTTTTTCTGTCTAGCCTTCAAAGTTACAATTTCCTGTACGTAAAGATACCACGTTCTGGTGAGTGAAGCTTGCTCCAGCATCAGCCTTTCATTTTGGGGCTCTGGAGCATTTTCCTCAGCCGTGGGAAAAGCAGTGAGAATTGGTGTTAATAAATGAGACAAGAGAACATGTGGCTATATAAACTCAGGAAAATTAAACTGCTGGTACTTTTTTTGTCGTCGTGGAAAGCAAAGTCACAGGTCATCAGGTTGGCAAGTACCTTTGTTGCTTCCCTACTGCCAGGCTGCAAACCCTTCAGACAGATGGTGCTTCATTGCCCTGCAACGTGCCATGGGTGTGAAGAGCCCACAGCCAGCACAGCTCCCAGAACATGCCTTGCTATTCCCTCATCCTTCCTGTCACAGTCCTTGCAGCTGCTTTCCACCCCATCGCTCCCTGCCGTGATTTCGCTTGAGACTTGCTGTTTCATATAATAATCCAGCAACAGGATGGTTATAGATATACGTAAATACAAGGGGAAAAAAAAATCCTTAGTGATTCTCTAATATCTCCATAAGCAGTCTCATCACATTCTTTTTAATTTGTTTGTGTACAAGTAATTTTCAGCAGGGATATTGGAAAGTCTGAGCTGGGTTTCAGTATGTTCTGGTAGTCGACTGCAAAATTGTTTTGCATTGTCTCTTTCTTGATGCACTTTTGTCTCTCAGGAAAGATTTTGCAGTTCTGTTTCACTCCAGCTCCTTCCACAACACTCAGGGGCACACCAGGCAGGGCTAATCCTACAGAAGTGATAGAGAGGGTGATAAGGAGGGAGGCAGCAATTTACAGTGTAAATCGGGCACATTTTTTTTACTCCTGTATGAGGGGAGGTTCAGGTTGGCCTTGAGGAGGATTTTCTTCACACAAGGGCTGATTAGAGAATGGAAGGGGCTGCCCAGGGCACTGGTGGAATCACAGGCCCTGGAGGTGTTTCAGAAAGACTGGATGTGGCACTCAGTGCCACGGTGTAGTTGACAAGGTGGTCGGTCAAAGGCTGGACTCGATGGTCTCAGAGGGCTTTTCCAGCCTTGTTGAGTCTGCACTTCTATGACACAGATCAGCTGTTTGCTTCAAATACTTTTTCACACGTTCCCATCAAAGATGAAGCCCATCTCAGTTGACTCAGAAAAGCATAATACTGGGAAAATGTACCAGCATCTGGAAACAGTGCTCTGTGCTGCAAAATCATGGGCTGTGGTTTGTCTGCAGTGTCCACATACATGATTGGGAAGTTACTCTTGGGAAGTCGGATTTTATTAGGTCTGATAGGCCTTCATCCGATGGGCCTCTGTGAACCTTTTCACTTCTCCCTGTATTTCCTTAAATCTGGATTTTTATGCAAGTTATTCCTGACCTGTTCTTTCACACTGCCCTTCCACCGACTGCTTTAAAACAAGTCAAGCTTTTCTAGCACATGTGGCTTTCCACAGCTCAGCTATGCTCCCTGGAATAGTAATTGCTTTGCCAGATCAGTTCTTTTGGAAAGGCTTCCAAACAGTGATCTAATAAACCTGATATGTTAAAATACTTCAGTATTCAGCAAGTGTTTGGCGAGATGAAGGATGTTCTTGGACTCAGCATCCAAGAACTGTAGAACACGTAGTGTTGTGGTGCTGTAGCTGATTTTATGCTTTGGTGCCTGTAGAGTTGTTCAGGTTTTGTTTTCCCCAGTCTTTGTTTTCCCCTCTCTCTGCAGTCTCCGTTCCTGGGGCAGGAGCGTGCACGTTGGGCAGGTCAGGCTTCCTCCAGCTGCGTGCTCTCCGTGCCTGTTTGCCCGGCGAGGATTTGGACTCATCCATTTCCTTTCTCTGGACGCTGGGCTGATTGAGTCTGTCATCACCTGCTGCCTTTCTTCACACCCAGGGGCTTTGGGGAGGTCAGGGGGAAGGTGAGTCGGGTTGTTCCTCCTCCCTCCCAGAAACAGAAGGGCTGTTTCCAAAGTAATCGCTGGAAAGGAGGTAAAAATCTTAACGAGACATTAAGTAGTTGTGTTGAGAGAGAATTTTTCTAGGGACAGATGGAGGCCTAAGGAAGACCTAGGGTCTTTGTCAGGGACTGTTTTTATGTCTTTCTCGTCCTGGATTTTGTGTGTATTGGCATCCACATTATATAAATACATATATATATATATGCATGCATAAAATCTAAAAAAGGGAATGAAGTCTCTGCAGTGTTGACAGAGGAGTTGGCCCATGGGGTTGGAAAGCCCCAAATTTTTCTGTCTCTGCCCATTTTTTTATTTTTTTTTTTCTTTTCCTCCCCTGTTGAAAAGTGTTTTGTCCTTGCTAAAGCTTTCCCCCAGTTCGTAGAAGAGCGAGGACAGCGGTGGTAATCCCGATGGGCAGGACATGAGGGTGTTTTTTTCTCCCAAGTCTGCTTTTGTTCTGTCAGGGGTCCTTGCTTTGGTGGGAAATTCTTGAATCCTGTAGTTTTGCTGCCTCCAGTGTCTCTGAGAAGGTTTTAGAACCCTTTTAAAAATGTCTGTAGCTCCAGGGGGCTCTGGTTAGTGACCATAGGCAGCGCTGCTGTTTTCCCTCCGTGCCAGCTGTAGCCACGAGAGACCATCCCAGCCCTAAGGAGTTCGTGGTGTGAGCAGAGGACAGGAGGCAGCAGGCAGCCTGGAAAGCCCAGTGCCATGAAGTGGTGATCCTGAATTTTGGGTTAGTCAGTAGCAGCTGCTGCCAGGGAATCCCTTCTCTTCTGCCAGCAGCTGGAAGATGGAGCAGGCTGCTCTAGGTCTTCATTTGCATGCAGTACTCAGGAGTAAATATCAATGTACTGGCAGCACCTGAGTTTCATAGGGAGCAGTTATTAGTGTGAGGAAAGAGGGAAAATGTTTTTTTCCTGGTCTACCAAGCCCAGGAGGACTTGGAGAGGGGACTCATGTGAGGAGAAATGAGCCCCATGAGAGTGGGAGATGGCAGGAAAGGCTCGTCCTGTGCTTGGGGAGGGATCTGTGCCTGCCTGGGCTTCAGGGCACGCTGAGCATCGTCTCCATCCTGGGTTTAAGCTTTTCCCAGGAAGTGCTCCAGGTCTGTTTGCCTAAGGCAGGCGTTTACTGTACACAGATTTTCAGAGCAGGGTGAACTAATGGTGTTCTCATAAAACACCTTCTGATGACTTTGATTTCCCATATCTAGATATGGTTTTTAATTGTGCTAGGACCAAAAATGAACTGAATACTTTCAGCCAACATGCCATGTCCTGATTCAAAATGTTTGAGGTAATCTATGAAATATAACCCTTTTTTTTCCCTAGTGTCTTCTGAGATTAGGCAGTGTACTGAATTTTCTGAAATAGATATTTAAGCTATGAGAAAATGAGACTGGTCTGTCTGCTTTTCTCCTTCCTGTTGTCCAAAACTTTTGGAGTTTGGAAAGACTGGTGACTTAGATTGGTTAAAGATGTTCTCTTCCCTTCTCCTGTATTTATCAGTGCTAATGTTCTACTTGTGTAATATGTACCCAGCTCAAAACATCGTAACAAGATCAAGTGGGTATAGAGGTTCAGGATGCCTTGCTTTCTTCCCAGAAAAGTATACACGATGGTGACATAGAAGCCCAGACTAATAATTAATTATTGACTTTTAAAATAAGAAAGGAAGAGACAAGCTACATAAAAATAATGAAGTCTTCCCTTCAGAGACTACTATTTAGCCACACATAAAAGAGGAGTGACCTGTGTTTCTTGTGAAGAAAAAATGATGGCAATTAATGTTTTCCTACAAAGCTTCCCTTCTGCAGCATTTTCTGCTGAATTACAGAAAAAAGGTGTAAGTGGAACACTACACAACAAAAAAAAACAAAGTGGATTTAAATTAACAACAAATAGTCATGATAAATTAGCACTCGCTATCATGATAAAAGTCTGAAAAGGGAAAATTAAAAAAAAAAAAATTTCCATTCTCACCCTCCACTTCTGAAGAAATTAAATAACATTGACAGTTCAGAGACTTGCTAGAGAAAGCAACCTGGGTGATTAATCTGTTTAGTTCTCTCTCTGACATTTACACAGCTAATTGTGTAGTGATGATGCTTCTTTAATAGGTCTGAATATTAATGGAAGATTTGGTTAAGGCTGGAACTTGTTTGTTTAAGAATATCACTGGAGAAATAAGAATGCTTCATCAACTTCAGAGCTCCATCACAGGTTTTATGACGTATCATGGAACTTTAGTGCTTTTATGACTTGTAAAAAACTTGCTTGGATGTTTGACATTCTGTGCTTCAAGGAATCCTGATTGGCAGTTGATTAGCCTTTTGCTCAAGTCATTATCTTCTTTAGTGAAATTAGTTGGCTAGAAAATTGCATTGTAATTCATCAAGGGGAAAGGAGCATTTCAAGAGCTCTCCAGAGTATGATTCTTTTTATTTAGTATACAATGTGAATTCTTTTCCTAGCAAGCTCTTCTAAAATGTCCTATTCATCATATTATAGCAGCTTGTATTAAGTTATTATCTTGGTCTTCATTTCAGTCTTTTCACCAAAACTGGGCGATACCTGTGTTTAAATTAGCTCATGAGTAACACTGAAGGATGTGTGTACAAGAGTTTGGCTTTGAATCAGAGAAGCACTGGAACAGGTCTTTAGGAACTAACCCGAGTGCATGGAAAACTCCTCTCATTATATTTAACACAATGCCAGCAGTCAGATCTTACTCATTCGAAAGGAAAACCATGCCAATAAATAATGCATAAATGTTACGACGGGGTGAAGAAAATGTATTTGCTAGTTTTGTAAAGTCTGTGGTGCCTGGAAAAAGCTCAGACAGTAGTTTTGATGAACGTTCCTCATTAGCTAAGTGCAAAGTAGGGTGCCTGAAGCACAGCACTAACGAGGGGGAGCGTGGTGGAGGTCATCTGCTGGGAGCACGGGGGAAGATGTTCCCTGGTGTCAGAGCCCTGGGCACAGAGGAATTTGGGCTCCCTGTGCTGACACAGGTGCAGCCCCTCAGCAGAACACTGCTTTGGGCCTGAGGCCATGGAGAAAACTCCCAAAATTGGGTGAGGGAGCTGGGATTGTGGGTGTGGAGTTTGGATAGAAGTGTGGGATGGCACAGGGTGAAAACTCACAGCTTTAGGGTTTAGGGTAAAATGGTGTATGGAACAGGATGGAGATTTTAGGGCATTGACTTTTTCTTCTCCCTTCTCCTCCCTGGGGTCGGGGATATTGTGGGATTGGGTGTGCAGTGCTGCACTGTGGGTCACAGCTCTCTGCTTATTGGGGTGAAAACTGAAAGTAATCCAGCTGGCAATGATTCATTGGCTAAGTTCACTCTTAAAAGCCCTTGTGGCTAGAAGCCATCATTGCCATTTCTACGCAGAAGCTGAGGGGCTGAGAACTCACTCCCTTGTAGCAAGAACGAACACCTGAGAGTGAACACGAAAAGCCATCCCCTGCCTCTCAACCTGGATCAACTCCCACCCCTGCCTTGTCAACAGGGAGCCAGCTTGTCCCATCCCTACACCTTGCTGCTTTCCCGGGGCGGGACTCGGCACGGAGCAGCAGGCAGAGAGGAGCTGCAGGGCTCCTGAGACACTGCCCAGCCCTGCGCCACGGCTTTCCTCGCGCCCCTGCTGCTGTTTGCCGTGTCCACGTCTCAGCTCCCTCCCCGTCCGGCACCCTTGGCTTGTGGAGTGTAACTGGTGCTCCATGCAGCGTGGCTCGGTCTCTTTTTGTCTTAGTAGTTCTTCAGTCGACGGCTTAAGGTCACCTTAGGCATAAAGAGATGCTTTTTGACACACCGAGTGTCAGCAGCTTCATTAACTTCATTTTTTTTTACACAATTAACAAGGTTTTTTGATGGTGTTCACTGCAAGCATGCTTGGTTTCAGATGTTTTAAAGCGGCATCTTGATATTTGAATTTCTAGTTGAATTAAATATATATTTAAGTGAAATACAGCCACATGTGTACCTCATAAAATTAGCTACTATGCAGTGATTATCCAGTGGAATTTAATTTCTAGCTTGCTGATAATCTCTTCCTACACAGAAAGACAGAAAACATTTTTATCATGGCATTTAGCATTCTTTCTGCGAGAGTCTGTAAAAGAGAACACATGTCAGATGAAATAAGAACATTCTTTGTACGTGTTCTAAGAGTAATTAACTCACTGGCCATCCTCTAAGTCCTTAATTAAAGTGATGGGTTTGTATGTAGCTTTGTTCCAGTATTGACAGACTCGTCTGCCCAAGACCATTTAATGAATCACCTCACCATTGAGGATAATGGCATCTCCCAGAAACTAAAGCATCACCAAACTTCTGTCTCCTGTGTGCTGGAACGGGCTTATTCATCATGCCATTCCATTTTCCCTGCACCATTATTATTGCCACTGTACGCTCCTGTGGCCTCTTATCTGATAGATGAGTAGCAAAAATAACTTGGGCAAAACCAAGTCCATTTAAATGGTGTTTACTGTAAATTATCTGGAAAAAAAAGAGTTGCAGAAAGTTGCCTCTTTACTTTGAAACGCTGAGTTTTTCCCATTTTGTGTTGCATGTTTTGTATCTTTCTTCCTTTAATTACTGTTGTTATAATAGAACAGGTGAGTTGTTTTTTGTTTTTTTGGTTTTTTTTTTTTTTCCTAATGAAAAATCTTAAATTCCTGGATTAATAAAACATACCTGTATTACACCCTGTTCAAAATATTTGTCAGAAGGAATCATTAAAATTAATTAGTGCTTCTGGTGAAGGTGTAATTGTGCCCTAAAGGTGTTGGGCACTGGGCTGGGAGATGTTTTTAAGAGTTTCCAGCAAGGTATACAAAACAAATCTCTTGAAAAGCAGGGCTGCTTTGGAGGGTCGATCCTGTCCCGCTGTGAGGACGGTGTTTGGCGTGGCTGTAGTTCTTCCATCTGAGGAATGCCAAGTGCTTTGCAAACACCAGTTAAACAAGAGGTATCTCTCCATCGTTACTGTCGAGTGGCCCTACTGGAATAATCAGCCTGCTATTAACTGAAGTTTCTCTCTTCTCCAGTCAGATTTGGCGTGGTGAAATAATTGACATACTTACCCTGTGCTCTTATTTCCTGACTTGTCCAGCTCCTTTCACTTTGTACCTTACTCCTTCAGGACTCATTTCGGATGAAGGAACTTGACTTTTAAAGAATGTTTGCTCTCTAACTGTGAAACTGGAAAAAGAAATCATTTTGTAGGAAGGTTGTTTTATAAATTGCTTAAGGAATTGTAAGAGGTCAGTCTCCAGAGTCGGGCTCTCTGAGGCCCTGTCTCAGCGCCTGTTGCAGAGTACTGCAGAATGTGCTGCTTTCTCCAATGTTTGTAGAGTTGCCAGAACACCTTTTAGACAGAGGGAGAAATAGAATCTTTAAAAAATTGTTTGGCAGCAGTGATGGGCTACCCTGTATGGTTCTAAAGCTTCTTGGCAATATCGTGTAACTCTTCTGTCTAGGAAAAATATAAAAGTTGCAGACAGCTTTTATCTAACGTGACAGGGTGCAGTAAAATGTGGTGCTCACAGCTCAGGAGGTGCTATCTCTCCAAATGCTGCCAAAATATATCGGTGTGCCACAATAGAGGGCTGCTTTATTAAACTCCCTGAACGAGAAAGCGGGATGGGATTTACACATTTCCTGTCTCACTAGCCAGCAGTACCTCTGTTCCCTTTCTTAGGGAAAACCATACACTTGTAGGATATTCACTTTACGGTTTGAGAGCTCGCCTCTCTCATTTGTTTGGGAGGCGTGGTGGAGGAAACCCAGCAGAAAAGGCTTTGTTCTCTGGCTCTGCTGGTTGGTGCTGATGGGCATTTTGCAGGCTCTGGTGTTGCTAAGTCAAGGAGTCATCCGAAGGGCGAGGGGAAGATACCCAGCTACAAGGAGACGAGCTCCTCTCCAGGCAGAAAAACAATGCCAGGCCTTGCACAGCCTGTTTTCGATTCCCTTCCCTGGCAGATGTCTGAGTAAGACCATTTGAAAAGGCAGGGGAACGTGGCACATCTTCTGGGTTGTAGCTTTAAGTCACCAGTACCTGTCCTGGAAGAATTTCCAGAATCCATCCTTCCGCTTTCTGCCGTGTCTCTCCATCTTCTGAGCTAGATGAAGTGTTGGAACACAAATGACTTTATGTTCCCATTCTTTAATGTGATCCTCGTGCTTGACAAAGGATACGCATTGTGTAGCAATAAGAAAATGGACAAGTGTAGATTTATGCTTAAAATTTGTAGTATTTCTTCTGGTAGAATTGACTTGAAGCATTACAGAAGGTCTGAAGCATAAGGAAAAGAAATCAAATTTCATGTTTTCTACTCTTACACACATTAAATTCCTTTTACAATGACTTTTAAGCTGTACTGTGTTAGGGCAGGTCTGTGACTTGTCTCTTCTGGGGAATGTCTGTGTATGTTCCTGAGTGTAATAACATCTTTTTTTTTTTTTCCTGTAGCTTTTCTTTTCAGTAGTATGGAAGAATTACATTTATGCTCTTGGGAGCAGTTAATGGTTTTGATTCAGTAAAGCAGTTTTTGTATGAATAGATAACATTTATCGTTTGCTTAATAACTGTCAATTTATGTGCTAACGTTGAATAATGGAAAGTAAGAGAAAACACATTCAGTTATTTAACAATGCCATTTGACTGTTTGTAGTGTTTTAAGAAGTGCTGTGTAATTATACATTTGAGAGAGGCATTGGCAGGGAGGGTATTTAGAAAGAATTTGTTTGCTCGTTGAAAAAAGGATATGTTTGACAAAAGCTTTGTTGTTTTGCCCTCCGTGTGCCAAGGAGAGGAGCAGGAGCCTTGCAGTTGGTGGGAGCTTTGTGCATCCATCTCTGCAGCCAGTGGAGAGTGCTCCCAGAATCCTCATTTGTGCAGAGACCTTTCAGAGACCCACGTTTACCTTCTGCAGTGCCTCGTGTGTTGTATCCGATTCCGTGGGGTTTTTTGGGGTTGTTTTTTAATAAATTGCGCCTTGTTTTGTACAGTGTGGATGCACTTCTGCCGTGCTTTGCAGCAGTTTTTGTCTTGACGTGCAGGGAAGCGGTGTCTGGGCGAGTGTGAGTAAATGGAGCGGGAGAATTGGGGGAAGAGTGCAGCAATCACACCACTGCAGCAGGGAGGGGAGCAGAGCCGCCAGGGCCTGACGGGCTGTGGGGATGGCTGTGCCCACACACACATCATCGCTGACCTTCCTCCAGCCGGGTTTGGGCTTTAACTCTTTTGCAAAGCTCAAGATCCCAATTTTTAAAATTTTGTTTTAGAAAGAACCATTAAAGAGACCAATGGCAGCAAAGGGGGGAAGGGGGGGGAGGAATCTTGTGTGTTGCAAGAAATCTCTCTCCTTACTGTGCACTGCATCGTGGGAATGATTTATTTTGTCCTTGAGATGAATTTAGGAATTCATCCGTGGAAATGAGAATAGTGACACTGGCTGCTGGGTCTTGTGGCTCGTCCTAGCATGGATACACTACAAAAAGCTTTGCAGAATCTCTGCGCTCCTCCCTTCCCCCTGCTGCAGTCCCTCTGGTTTTTGATGTTTGAAGGCATGGAACCCTGGGTTATACGGATATATAATGTCACTGTTAAAGCGCTTCTGCATCATTTTAAGTTTAAGCATAGCCTGAAGCCAGTGAGCAGAAAGAGGTTTAAGAGGAAGGACAGGGTTCTTTTGGAGCTGTTCTGCAATGATTTTTTGATTGTTCACAGAGTTCTGGAGGCAGATGTGGCCAAGGTCTTATAGACGGAGAGGCTGGTTGGACTCCTGAATCACAAAGACCTTTTATGATAAACAGATGGTGCCAAATTTTGGACTAAATCCATTGTGGAATTACCAAGGGATGCTGTCTTTTTGGGAAATGCTGTTTAAATGTGGCTCTGTGTTTGACAGGGACAAAGTATACTTCCTGATTTGCTGGAATTAAAACTTAATTAGGCCAGATTTCTCTGAGAAGCCCTAACAACTGCGTTCTCCCTTAAAACCTGCAGGTTAATGAATAATAGAAGAGAAAGATTGAGCGTGGCCATCTAAAATTTTCTTCTTTTTTTGTCACTTTTTATTCTCTGCTTTTCTGGGGTATCAATTTAAAATCTCAAGGGAACATCAGTAGTTTCGCAATGATTAATTCTGGCTCTAAAAGAAGTGCAAACGCTGTCTCACAGAGCTGTTTTGCTGCTTTCAAGCAGGTGGACTTGCAACACTCCCTGCTATTTGCTGGGGAATCTGCTGAAGGTGAGAAAAGGTTCAGATGGGGAGATGGCCAATATTCCACCCATAAATGCCAGGGGTGGAAGTTCGGGCCCTGCTGTTCACTGGGCCATCGTGTCAGTCACATCCCTGATCCTTCCTGTATTTCATGAGTGTCCTGACCACAGGCACACAGACTTCTCTTACTCATGCACGGATGGCTCGAGTGCAACCTGGGGCTCCTTGAAGTCCGAGACACTTTTGTCAGGGATTTCTTGTCCAACTGGAAAGGAAAACATGTGATAGTATCAATCTGTGCTTTGGTTGTGCCCCATGCTATATAAGCAGTCTGCAGATTTGGAAACACTCTGGTTTCCTTGTGCTGTCTGTTGCCTACCATTAATTTCCAGCGCATTATTTATCTAAGGGTTATTTGTAGATGTGTTTGATAGAGAGTTGCAAGTTTCAAAACAAGTGGGTTTCAAAGTGTTTCTAGAAACTGACATGCAGAGAGCAGCTAAAGCCTGTGTTTAGCTGGGGAAAGCCAGGGAGACTCTACCATTGTATATTTTGTTGGAATCTGTGTGGCTCGTGTGTCTCAGACTGGCTATAGCACTTTCCCCTGGCCAGCAACTCACCAAAATCCAGCTCGGAGGTGTGGAAGAGCTGAGTGTGAAAGGGAGACGGGAGATCTGGGGCTACAGGGAGGGTCTGAACAGTTTTGGAAATAGTACCCATCATTTTTACCCTCAGTTTCCCTTGCTGTGTGTTTGTATTTGTTGTCCATCTCCTTTACCAAGTACATGAAATTCTCTGATAAAAGAGCTCTTGTGATATCTGTATCTGTGCTTGACATGCACATAAGGCATTAATTGAGAAGGAATGATGTATTGGTACTCAATTAAATAAAATAATCCAATTTATTAAAAAAAAGAAGCGTAGTTCAACAGAAAAAAACCTGTCTTTCAGAAAGTCACAAACATTCTTTACAACATTATTCTATCCCACTGCATATTGTCTAGTATTTAAAAATGTTTTAAACAATCTTTTGTTAGGATGTTTATGCAAAGGATTTCAATGGGCAAATAGGTTTGTGCAGGCGAAGCCATACTTAAACTCCAGGCCTCTGCATGTCAGTGTGAACTAATTAAAACCACATTGTTCAACAGGTCAAGAGATCGGCAAGTTGGCCTTCTAATTAGGAGAGGCGGTTATAAATAAAACCTCGTTGCTGAAAAGGAAGAGCAAAATTAAGGCGGAGATCTGGATGTGAGAAAAATAAATCAGAATGCTGTGTGTCTGCTGAAGGCTGTGTTAGCGAGGCTGGAGATTGAGGCCGTCCCTGTTGGGGCTCCCGGGCTCATCCCTGTGCCCGTGTCGAGCATACCTCAGTCCTCAGATAACAAATAACAGCCTGGCCTCCCCAGACAGAGCCTGACTGGGGAATTCAGATCTGGTTTGTATTTGCTGTCAGCTTAGACCTTTCATCCTCCTTAATGCTTTAGCTGCGCCTATTTTTCTGTGGTTGTTGCTATCACCACAATTGGGCGCCTTGCCAAACTGCATAGGTGTCCTCTCGGGACTGTTTTTGCCTGGGCCTTTTGTGCCAGTTATTGTTTAGCTTTCGTTCTTCCATCTTAATAATTGAAAAGCATTTATTTTCAATAACATGTAGGTGTTGGGTGTTGTTTTACCCTGGAGCATAAACATAATTAGTAAAAAAATAATAACAATAAACAGATTTTAGATGGTGGAAGAGCTCTTCAACTCTTTCTGTAGTTTTTCATCACTTCAGAAGGATGGAAGGCCGATCTGGTTCAAGCAGGCGTTTGTTTTGTAAAGGGAACCTGAGCAGGTGGTGGGATTGTGTACCCTTAAGGCTCCAATGCAGCCTCATTTATTCTCTGACTCTGTGAAAGCTCTGTGTATGTTGACAGTAAAAGGCAGTAAGAATATTAAAGCTTGTAAAATTCTTAAGATATCCATTTATTGGAGTGAAAGACACCATCTTTCCACAGGACCATGCCCAGCTTGTCTTTACAGTGTGGTGCTGGTCATATTGGCATACAGGGAGTATTTATGGGGTGGGGCTCTAAGTTAACCAGTGGTCTTGTAAAACTTTTCCTCAGCATATTCACACGTGGTGGTGCTTTGGGTTTGACCTCAGATGGGTATTTCACAAGGACCTGGCTCTGTTAAATGTCGTGCATAATATTGTGAAGGCGAGGAGGGATCCCTTTCCCCCCTCTTCAGAGGGGACTGGAAGCACGGGATTAGGTCGTTTGTGTGGCTTTTCTTGGTGCTCTCGCAGTTTGTCCGTCCCGTGCTCGGTCTCAGCTTCACCCTTCCCGTCAGCACTGCGAGCAGAGCCTGTGAGTCACGGTGAGGCAGGGCTTGTTCGTGCCTGTACCCTGGGCTGGCTGCTGCTCTGCCCTTGCTCACTTGTTTGTTAGTGCCTGTTTGCAGCTAAAACCTGGAGGGACCAATATCCCCCCTGTGCTGTGTGGGGCTGATCAGAGCCCCAGCTGGATGGGAGTTGTTGCTTTGATCTTTGGAACTTGAGTTCCTACAGGTTGTGGGGCTTGGGTTCAAGCTGCTGCCTTGAAAATGTAAACTTTTGTTTTATTTCAGTGAGAATGGGGCTTCCCCCCTCTATTTGCAGGTACGCTAACTCCAGCCAGGCTAAAAATCCTGAGAAATTCAAATAAATTTCAGCTCAAACCAGTACAAGGTGCATTCACCTTGCTTTTTATAGTTAGAGACTAGTGTGTGCTTTTTGAAGGAAATCCCCATGTCCTGTGGCTAAATACTTTGGTATTTAGCATTATCATGTACCTTGGAGCACATAAACCAGGTTTTGGGGTTTTTTTTTCCCCTGGTAAAAGTACACTGGAAAATGTCTCTAATACATTCCTCTGGAAAACTGGAATTCAGCCCTAGGACCAGACAAGTCCTGGCTCAGAGTAAAAATAAATAAAACCCCCAAACAAACAAAAAGCCTCTCCACCATCAAAAAAGCACCTGAACTGGCTCTAGTATTTATACAACAGGTTCTCAGCACCAGCTGTTTCACTCCACAGGTGTGCTCTTATTGGTGCTCTGTATTTGCTAATGAAGATGTACCCAAAGTGATAAATTTTAATGGAAAAATGCAGATGAGTCCTAATACCCCCCTTGCCCAGTTCACCATAGTCTCTTCTCATAATCCAGTGTACAACTTGCTATTTGCAAGCCTTTGACTGCTATGGAAGCAGCAGATGAAGCTGTTTTTAAAAATATGCTTTCCAAGACTGGGTGGATTAATATTAAGAATTATGTTGAACTTTAGTCCACACTTGACACCACTGACAAACTGTTAAGACTCTTTTTTTTTTTTTTTTCTTTTTTCTGAAAATGGGTCAAGATTTTGTGCTATAAATGTTTCCAGAAAGGAGGCCAAACTTGAAGAGGAATTTATTCCCAGGGTTCATCACGGATACAGTCTTTGGAGCTTCAGTGTCTTCAGCTGGGGTTTCCTGTCCTCTCTCTCCCTTGGTCACACCAGGGTGGTTTCTCCTTTCTAATGACATCAGGCTGCACTTTAGAGATGAACTGCTTCTGGTTTAATGCCTCTGACGTAACCTTCCCAATGTGACTTTCCAGAAACAGGTTAACACTTTGTGATTTTAATTTCCCTGCAAGCGTTTTAAACTGGCACCATTTTTCTTTGTACAATGCTACAAATATATCTCGTTCCCTCTCTTCCCTTTAATGAAAGCTGGAAAACAAAATCTGGAGGCTTAAGTATATTACCAAATATCACAGGATATATATTGTTCAGTCTTTCTACTCATGGTTATATGTGTTTTCTTTTAAAACTCTGTTTTTATATATTGGAAATATGCACACTTGAACGTGTTTACTACAGCTTTTATGGGCTAATGTTGAGCTGCTTTTTCATTTTAAAGCCCCGTTTCAGTGCTCTTGCATTATTTCCTTAATATGGCTCAAACTGCAGAGCGCTTGAGATGCTTTGGCCGAAGTGTTGTCCAGAATTACCTCTTTAAAGAATCAGTTAATATTGATCCATATCCGTGGAACGTTGCTATGGAATGGATGCTGTTTACTCGTTAATCACTGCAGACTGCAGCTCACAGCGTTGGCAATGTGACTTGTTTGTTACATGCGACGGTCGCTTTATAAATGTCAATAAAATCAAGACAAAACCCTCTAGTACGACTGGAACTAGCAGCTCAGTATTTTCCTCATTATTTTTGGCAGCAAAGTAGTCTTACAGAACAGTATGCAATAAAACACCAGCCAACTGAGTCCCACACTGTGGCTATAATTACATATTTTTGTTTGCTAATCAGTAGAATTTTTCTGTGTACACTATTATACTTTAATGGTTCTGTTGCAACACCAAATTTACTACAATGTTCTCTTGAAGAAAATGGCACATAATGATTTTGTATTTACTACAAGAAAATATTAAACTAAATAATACATAATGATGCTACACAGATTAACCAGCTCTTTGGTTCTTCTGTTCCTTATCTGTGCTTTAATGTGTTTTAGGACAAACGTAGAGTTATTTGGGAGGGAATTACCGAACTGGTAAATATAGCCATCTGTGTGGGATGCCTTGTTTCTTACTTGAAAACTATTAGATTGTAAATTGAAGCCGTGCTTAGTACTTTAATTTCCCTTCCCACAACTCATGGAGCATAAGGAGGGTTGCAGCCAGCTCAGATAAGGAACAAGTCCATTAATTACAGGTTTACCTTTTTTGTAGGCTACAGAAGCTTGTGTGGGACTCGATCAAACAAGCTGCTGTGGTGTGGCCCCGTGGAGGACTGGGCTGGGAGCAGCCCAGAGGAGCTCCCCGTGCAGCTTTGGCAATCAGTCTTGCACGGAGCCCAAAGGTTGTGTGCTGTGATCGGGCTCTGCGGCCTTCTCGGGTCTTTAATGTGATTTCTGTTCAGAGCGATTGCGCTGCAAATAACCCCCAAGTACGGTGGGCAATGTGGAAGGCAGGTTATCTCAAGCTTTGCCGTGGTCTTGGTGTGATTTCTGTCATTAAAAGAATAAATAAACAAGCACTCAAGGGGTTTAATTCCTCTTCTTTTCATTCATGATGATTCTGTCACTAATTTCCGCTGGATAATTGTGAATGTATCTGACGATCTCTAGTGAGTGTAAGGCTTTTCCTTTACCTTGGAAGCAGAACTTTGCTGTCAGACACAACCTGTCCAGCAGTGGAGAAGGAAGGCTGGTGGTCTGATGAGGGCAGCTTGCCCTCGCAGTGCAGATGCAGTCACTTGTGTGCGAAGGTTGTGGGGTTTTTTATAGATTGAGATACAGATCTAATATTTTTTATATGTCTGTCAGTTTCTGCGGTGCAATCTGACATACTAGTGTGAGTAAACAGTTTCTCTCCTGCCTTTGGTTTGCAGTGTGAGTCTGTATCAGGACGCAGTGCTGGTTTTAGAGGGGAAGTGGTGTTTTGGTGTATGGGATGCTTTTGCATGTGGCTGAACAAGTTGATATTTCAGCCTTGCTGAATGTTGATTGTGTCCTAGATGCATCTTTTGGCAAGATCTAGTAAGTTATCTTTCCCTTGATTGTGTTGCAGATACAATTTGTCACAGCCTCTCAACAAAAGGAAAGAATATTTGCGAGTATTTGTTTATGGGTAATTACTTCTCAGGCTTGTGTTAGAACACTGTCTGAAAGAACCTTGTTCATACATCATTCTCTGGTTAATCTAGTGTTTACCTTTTTCTTCCCTTGTATTTATTCCGTTAGAATACATTGTAATGTGTTCAATTGGATTTACCTATTGCAAGGCAATTTTTGTATAATTAATACTGTTAATTAATCTGGTTTGAAACAGCACTTCAGATTGAGAGGATGTTTCTGTGATTGCAGAACTGAGAAGTATCTCAACCAAGTTTTCTCCCTTCAGTGGTTCACAATAAAAGTAAATTAGCAGAAGTGAAAATGGTCCAGCAAAGAAGAGAACCAGCTGCTCCTCAGTAAATACCTTGGAGTTTTCCTAGAGCCTGTTAAGCCTTGCTGCGAGCCAGAGACTCTCCCCTTTGTTGGTGCTCAGTCTTACTCCTTTGTACATTCCAGCTGCTGCCCTAATTCAGGGTTCCTATGATCCCCGTGGTTTTTTAAGTCCTTTTTGAAGTATGCCCAGCACTGAATGTGTTTTGCTTCTGAAACTGACCTTTCCTCTGGTACTTTCCTCACCTTCTCTCTCTTCTGCCGTCGGTGCCTCATGGACACCTGCAGGAAGATTCCATGGTCAAGCTAAACCTCTCTGGGTTAGAGGGGAAGGGAAGAGATGGCTCTTGAAAACCAACATTCAAATGGCTTACAAAAGCTGTCTAGGGTGTCAGACGTGACGTTGTGAATCATGAAAGCGTTTCCTTGGCACATCTGCCCCCCTTTCTTTTGGCAGATCTTTCAGAAGTGGAGCTATTCACCTTGTACCACGTACCTCCTTTGTCTGGCTCCAGCTCAGTGTCTTCTTCCAGGCTTTCTCAGCAGCTTTCATGTGTTCTTTCCTTCCAGCAGTGATGGATAGTGTTCTGGGCTTGGTGCACCCTATGGCTAAAAAGAAGAATCACTTTCTCCCATCTCTGGATTAGTTATATTTAGTTAGAAGTTCGTATTTCCTTATGGGAGCCCTCAGGCTTCAGGTCTGCAAAGAGCTGTGTGAGAATGTCTTCCTCCCCTCTTCTCTGTTGAGAGGGGCTTATGCCACCTCCCCTTGCGTTTTCCTGGGGAAAGAGTGGTGAGCATTACACTTTCTTTTTTAAAATTCTCACTACACCTTTAAAATTCTCTGGGATGACGTGCCAGAAGCCTTTTGGGCTGTGAGAACGCATCACTGTTATAAGGCTTCCTTTCACACAGTCATTTTACAATTATTACTTGATAGCCTGCTCCATCTAAATCCTTGACCTGCGCCTGTCAACTGCTGGCTGATCGTAGTGAATAAATTTGTATAATCACTGCACGATGACTGCTTAATAACTGCACTCCAAATATGCAGATACCTATTCTGGCTTAATCCAATTCATCTGCTTTGACCAGCCCATGCACTTAGTGTTTTTGAAATGTTTTTAAGCAATGGAGCACACCATTGCAGTCTCCTGTCTTTTTGTGCCAAACTCTAAAATGCTGAAATGTACAGAGAAGAAAAAGATGTATTAAAAAAGCCCCAAAAAACTAAAGAAAAAATAGACATCAAGCAACAGAGAAGAAGCACTTGTCTGTATGTGTTGTAAATTAGGGGGGAAAAAAGCCACCAAACAAAAAAACTTCCTTAAGGATTATAGGAAGTTTTAAAAAATTTTCTTTCTGTTTTCTAGGTTGGCAATGTGCCTTTACTCAGAATAACCTGCAGTATTAATTTCCTTCTCTGCATTACACAGAAGACTACATAAAACGGGAAGATACAAATTCAAAAGCGTGTTTGGGTCTGAGACACTTAGAGTGCTCAAAAAACCACCCAACCTAAAATCAAAAAAAAAACAACCCAAAAAAAACCCCAAAAAAACCAAAAACCCAAACCAAACCAAAACAAGAAATGCCAAAACCACAAGATAAAAAGCAAGGCCTCAGTCATACAGAAGAGACATCTTTCTCATGTTTGTGACCTTCCAGGGCTGTGGAAACCCTGGCAATTTCTTTCTCTGATCTTGCCCTCTTCTCTTTTAAGCGTTTCCTTTGGCCATCCCGTGACACAGGTTCCTGAGGCAGATGGACAGTCAATCACACCAGTTTGTCCATTCCTGTGCTCTGTATTGCAACATCAGTAAACAGCTTTTTAAAATTAAAATCTGCTTTGAGTTTCCCTATATCTAGGACATGCTTTTTATCTTACTATCAGATCCTTGTTCCTTCTGCCTTTCTCTGAGTTTAAATGTCTGAACAGTGCAGGAGGAAAAAGAGAATCCATCGCTCAAGGCACCGGGCAGAGCTCGGTGTGATGGTAGTGGCCTGATGTCTTCAGTAGCTTAATAACCATCGTGGCAAAGAGGGTTTCAGGGAGATGGTGAAGGCAATAATATGGATTTTTACTAAAGAATGACAGTCCTGTAATAATAGCACACTAACATGAAAGAAAATCCAGGACAAAGTAGGCATTTTAGCAATGAAATGTATCTAAACCTTTGGTGCTTTTCCAATCCGTGCAGTGTCCAGCTGGAAACCGAGTACAGCCCGGGAGGCTGAGGAGAGGATTTTGGAGTGGCCAGACGCGTTTCCTCAGGGTGGTACCACCTAAACCAGCCTGCACCTTCTTCCTAGCTTGGTTTTGGGAGGAGTGTGAGCCGAGCTTGGTTTAATAGCACAGAGCAGCCTGAATTTCTCCAGGCTTAGCGCTTCCCCCCCTCGGTAAACAACAACAAGCAGGTTTTGAGCTCGCTGCCGGGAGGTATTTAGGGCTTAGCTGTCTCCTTCCCATCTGGAAAAGAGGGTGGCATGTCAGGTGTCTCAACACTAGCACAGTTAAAAGGAAGTGAATGGCTCCTTCACACATGCCTTAATGTCAGCAGTTTGGACTGGGTAAAAACGGGAGAAGCACTATTGGAGCCTTTCCTACGGTTTTTTCCTTGCCAAAAGTGTGACATTCAGACAGGTTTATCAGCCCAGCGTTTTGCTGAGCCCTTATGCTGCTTGAGTGGGCTGACAAAAGTGTGAATCCTATTGACATTATAGCTCTCGTCTGCAAAATCGGAGCAGAGCACCCCGAGACTAAGGAAGGTGACGCCACAAGTGTGAGATAAAACGAATGCTTTCTTCATTGATTAGTTGTTCATCGTGGAAAGAATTTGCCAGTCATCACTGCTAGCATGACAGGACAGCTTTGGCTTGGCTTTTTGTTTATTTTTAATATGAGTTTCTGGTATCCTTACAGAGATAAGATTAAGAGATGCTTAACTAAAATGAAAAATCTGCCAAAAATTTGTGAGTTTCCTCTTGGTTTGTGTTTTGTCAATGTAGGAATAATTGGCTGTGTGCAGTAAATGTAGGGTGCTTAAAATGTAGCAGGTCCGTGGGTAAGTGAGCTTTATTTTGATTTGTTGTTGATTTCTTTATCCATGCGGGCTTTTTGCCAGTTTATGGCAAGGACATTGATTGTGTTGCATGTTTCAGCTGCTTTTGTTATGCTCGACTGTGAACTGCATCCAGATAAGGTCAACCTCCTCTTAAAACAACCAGTAGGTTTTAAAATTTAATTCCCAGCACTTTTCACCATGGCAGGCAATTACTGGCGGTTTATAATGCTAAATTTATAGGATTTCAGCTAAACAATACTCTAAAATACAAGTTTCCCATGTCTGACTTTACAATAAGGTTTACACCTGCCGTTGTTACGAGTAGCTTTGTTCCTTGCAGAACTGTACTGGATACCAGAATGTACTGGAGTTCTTATGTTTTATTATTACTTTTCATTAAACTTGCTCTGCAGCATGGTTGGTTGGAGCTGGGAGGATCCCCAGCTGTAATTCTAGCTGCCCCTTGTGCAGCCTCCGAAGGTTGAGCCCTAGGAAAGGAAGGCACTGTACAGAGAATGTGGGTTGACACGTGAGGTAATCAGGAGCTTAAGCCTCAAGACTTGCAGGTCTCATTTTTGGTCTTAAACAAGGTGTGCACACTAAGGGTTTCTGAAAGTAAAGAATATTTAAGGAATGTGAATGCAGATTGTGATGAAATGTGAACCTACTTCAGGGAACTATAGCCATCTCAAAAGTAATGGTTCATCTGTGCTTCTTGTGTTTGAAATTGAGAATTTTAAGGATAAAGCTTAAGAACATGCTTTTAAACACTGTGATTTTGGTCAGGAAATACCATAAAAGAGCTAAATTTTGGAAATTAATTATGTTGAAGGCCTATAAACCAAAATGCATTGATGAAAAATCTTCAGCTCATTAAACTTCCCAATGACAGAGGCCATCTCAGTCATAAACCTGCTGTTCCTAGCAGTGGACTGGCATCTGTGTGACAATCTTTTTAAGATCCCCCTCTTTGCTCATTAGAGCAGCACCTGTTGTCTCTTGATGGGCAGGATTTATTTCCTCCTGACATTGGTCTCGGAGGTGCAGTTGCAGCTTTGGCAGCGGTTGATTCCGGTGAACTTTTCAGATGCACTTTGCCAGCTCAGCAGAACGTGGCTGGGTTTCCTTGTGAGCTGGTTCTTGGATTGCTACTTGGGGGTCCAGCGGTGGCTTTTTTGCTTGTTTGTTTTCCTCCTGGTGGCCACACACATCCTTGCAATGGGCATTTTAGGAAGGTCCTCAAGAGCAGAGGACGTGTGTAGCAGAGATGCCGCAGCACACAGAGCAGTTTTCTGTCCCCAGCAGTGCATCTAATGCAATGACATTGTCCTGGGTTTGTGCACTCGGGAAAGAGCAGCACCGCCTCAGAGATACACCAGGTGACTTAATTAAATAACCAAACCTCGTGAGTTTCCTTCTGAAAGCAAGAAATGACAATGTGGAAGAGCACCAGAGAACGGGGATTGCTATGGAAAAATGGCTGTGGAAATGTAGCACAGTAAATCTGCATGTGTTGTTTACATCATAGCTTCGCTTGATTCAGCCGTGCACACAAGGTCACAAAAGAAATTTGGGCCTTATTATTCCTGGAGGAGTTCGTAGTTTTTGCTGTGGTGTTAGATTACCTTACCCATTTTTTATTACCATCTGCACTGCAAGGCTAGTTTTGCTGAGGTTTTTTTTTTTTTTTTTTTTGTAAGCAGCATCCCATGATACCCTTAATTCTGTGTTTCCTGTGCTTTTGCTTCATTTGCAATTTTAGGAGATTTTCCCTAAGAAATAGGGAAATATTGCATACCAGTAAATTAGCTAGGTTTTTTTTACTATGTAACTTTAACCCCTTCAATACTGGAGCACAAATGCAATTGTTTTACAGTAAAATAATTGAGAAAGGATTCTACCTGTTAGCATCCTTCAGTGTCCAGGGAGAAAGATGGTGTCAAAGATTACATATTTTTGTTTAACATGTTATTAATATGCTGTCTTTTTAGTGTAGGATCTTTATTTTGGTACCTGACTTTGCTCATGTATTTTAAGCAACTGTTTCCAGCTGACTTCTTTGTGCAACCAATGCCATTGACTGCAGTAGCTTTGAAAATAGTTTTTCTTCATTAATGGCTTCTGGTGAATTATTGGGAGAACAAAGTGCTGTCCCTAGTGGCTCCTGAAACTTATGGAAGCATGCAATGAAATAGCTATTATTTTTCACGAAAAAAACCCCCAAGTAAATAAAAAAGAGTACTACTTTTAATAGCTTTATTCAAGCATGAACAACTTGAACCACAGAGATGAACTGAATCTGAAGTTTCTTGCGCCATTTTTCAGCCCTCAAAGTACAGTTCATGTCTGTAGGCCTTCAGAACTGAGAAGCCCCTCCCAGGTGCTTGTCCACCCCAGCGTGGTGCAACAATAAACGCAGCAGCCCAGGTTTCCTGGGCTCTGCACACACGAGGGCAGCGGGTTAGAGGATCCCTTTGCCAGTCCTGGCGCCGTTCAGGAGCTGTGTGCCTGTCTCAGAGCGTTTATGGGAGCTCAGGCTGAGGGGTGCCACTTGTTTGGGGTGGGAGGCAGAGGAGCAGACAGGCCTGCCACCTTCCCCTGGGTGTTTGCTGCCTCCCAGGCAGGACTCTGCTCTCGGAAATGCCCCGGGGGAGCTTGGCTTGTGCTCCTGAAGCTGGTGCCAGGGAGCACGGTGCCAGTCGGGAGATCAGCAGCCTCTCTGCAGTACCTTCAGCTGCTGCCGCTGCAGCAGCGTGCAGGTCTGGGACGGGATTTCTTCCTCCCTTCACGACTGACAGTTCTGTCTCTGGGATCGCCCCGCGTCTTTCCCCTGGCTCCAAACCAGCAGGGCACTTGTGACCCAAAGCACACCCGTGTGCTTTCCAGGAACCCGGTCAGGAGGGCAGCCCGCCGAAAAGGGACACGCTGTGAGGCACAGCGAGGGCTCCCAAGTGAAATCCCGTTTTTTATTGGTTGGGATAAAGCCTGGATAAAGCACAATTCCCTATCACTGTCAACGTGATGCCAGGTCAGATGTGGCTGGCCTCTCCAGCCAGTGAACAGTGGGATGTGGTCTAATGTTTTCCAGATCTGTTTGGAATAATGCAGATTTATGTAGCAAACTGGAAATCGAAAATACAGGTGAAATATATCCAATATGTCAGGGGTTCCACACTTTCCTATTAATTTGGCAGCATGCCATTATTAGCATGTAAATTTCTTCCTCGTTACTACAGAATAACAAAATGTCTTTGACCATCATTTTTCCCTCCTGAGGCTGTTGTCATTATCTGTAATTTCCACTAAGCTTCCCTGTTAATAGTGCTTGCCTCTCTGTACACGGACATTATTAGTTGGTGCACACTTCCAGAAAACAAAATACCTCATGTAAATATTTTTGTACGTGCTTGTTCCCTGGTTTTTTTTTTGTTTGTTTGTTTTTTCTTAATTAATGTGGCTGACATGTTTTAGCAGAGGCTGAAGAGTCATATTTAGATCTGTTAATCTACTCTACCTTTGCAATTATTTTACTTTGTGTTATGCAGAGTGCTCGTATATGCCAATATATTTCAGTGTTTGGGGTTTACTTGAAGAATTATCAGACGTAAGTCCTGAACAGTGCATATTATTGGAAACACAGAGTATTTCTAGCATGAGTTATTGAGTTATGGAATAAAAAATGCATGCATAGACCAGAGGTCATCTCTATTCATGTATTTAATAAAGTATGGCAGGAAAAAGAGGTTGTTATTAAAGTTTCAGGTGGTTTGGTGGTTGGGTTTTGATTTTCTTGGTGATGTTCTCCCCCTTCCCG
>VWZN01012593.1:165352-178679 GCA_013396955.1 Regulus satrapa | reverse complement strand
CCCCCCCCCCTTTCATTCTTCTGTGTCATCAGTCACTGAAGTATATCAAATGCTAATTTCTGCTTTTCCATCTAAGCCTGTCTAGAGTATTCAATCATTTTCTCTTGTGCCACCTTTATAAGGGAAGCATACACGTCTACTCGTTCCCTTCTGGCAGATGTCTTCCATTTTCCTTGTCATGTGTCAGGATTGGTTGTGATAGAATTGATTTTTCTCTGTTAAGAATTCAATTTTTTTCAATTATTCTTTCATCCTTCTGGAGCTTGCTTATAAAGGCCAGACACAGACGTGTGGAATCAGCTCAGGAAACTCCTGATGGACCATCTTTATCCCAGCTGTATTTGCATTAAGAGCTCCCTTCCAACGTCAGGGGGGTTATAGATGGGGAGCTGCTCTGACACACGGAGGGCTGATTTTGGGTGTTCTAACCCATCACAGGTTTAGAAGTGGCAAACCTGTGCTTCCACTTCCCTGGCAGAGGGGCTGGTTTCGTTCTGCAGGGAGGTGTTTGGCTGTGCTCTGAGCTGGGCTGGGCTGAAGTGAGCAGAGTTGGAGGAGGAGGAGGAGGGGGTGGGTTTATGCAGTGGGTGAGGAGCTGAGCCTTGCACAGGCCCTGCTCAAAGCAGAGTGCCTTGTCCAGCATTCCTAAGGACTCCTTCCTCTGTCAAGGATCACAGGGAAAGTGCTGGTCCTGAGCATCTCTGCTGTTTTTATGTTGGTATCTCAGGAAGTGCTAAGGTTGGTAAAGATTCTGGCGGTGCTGCTTATAAAAATAATACACTTGAGGTTTCAACCCACGCTGGTTTACTGAGCCTGCTTGGGTTGGAAAAGCATTTAGGAATTATGTTAAAACAATTACATTGGATGTTATGGGCACGGGATAGATTTCAAACATTCTCTTTTCCCCTCAGCATTACAAAATATTATTCTTGCAGTAAGTAGCGTCTTGTTGAGCAGAGATTTTGGGTAAGTTAAAAGCAAAAGTTCAGCTGAGGTAGAATAAGCAGCCTCAGTGTCTTGGGACAGAGAAGGTGCAATGTGCTTACGACTGGTGGCTTGGCATTCATAGTCTTTTCAGTAAACATTTCCAGGAAATTTCATTCCAAGGGCAGTGTCACGTGATTCTGTAGTTATATTTTTGCTAATATAAAGTACTCAAAAAACCCCAAAACAAAACAAACAAACAGAAAAGGTTGAAAATCAGTGTCAGTGTGTCCAGGATGGGCATGGAGCATTGCCAGGAGCTGCTTGCCCAGTTTTACTGTGCCTCCTGCACACGAACTCTGGTACAGACCTCCTCGGAAAGCGCTCTCGGGTTTTTAGCGCTTAGCAGAAGGCGGTTTTGTCCTTTTGAAGAAGTCACCTGCCTCTCCAGCTGGGGATCCCAGGCTTTGGGAGACACTGGGCACCTTTCAGGAGCAGCTGTGGCCCTGAAGGAGTGTGCCCGTGTCCCTGGTGGCTCCGGGGATGCTCGCTCCTCTCGGGTGAGGCCGTTCCCGTCTCCCCACAGGCTCTGCTGGGGAAGGGGCCCTGAGCTGCCCAAACGTGAGCCTGGAGAAAGCCCCGCAGCTCCTGCTGGCACCAGGTGATGGGAGGAGTCTCTGGAAAACCCGTCCCCCCGGGGCTCTCCAAACCTCTTCTGGCTTAATTGCTTCGAACATGCTGCAGGGCACAGCTCTGAGTTTGAACTAGTGCAATCTGAAATAAAATCTGAAATAGATCATAAACGGTGTTCACACACTCCTCTTTTCTTATCTCCATAAGTTTAGGCTTTATACTTGAGCTCATTTTACCTTTTGAGTTGATGTTGTAGTTTATGTGAAGATTATTTCTTCTAATTGAACTCCACAGCTGCTGCTGAGTTAGGGTTTTGCTCTAGCTAATATGTTCATGCATACACTACTTCCTTTATTATTTTCCCTCCTTTTTCTCAAACTTTTTGCTATAATTACACTAAATGATTTCTTGGATTGCATGTTGAGAGAGTGGAATTCCTGTGCCAGCAGCCTTGTTTTATTCTTTTGCTGGCTCCTGAGGGTAATAAGATCTATGCACTCTACTAATTTTCTTGCATACTTAGCTGCAATTGCAACCTTCACTAATTATTTTTTAATTAACTCCAAAATATTGCATGAATAATGCAATTTTTTTTTAAATGGCCAAATTTTAAAAGCTCAAAAGTAGGGTTTTTTTTTAATATTTCAAATCATTAACCATTCTTTCTTGGATTTTTTTATATAAGGCATTAGTAGCATGGTGACGCTAAATGATCTGCACAGTTGTACAAGTATCAGAGTTGTGTTATAAAAGAGAATTTGGCATTTAGATGGGGATCCAATTCGCTTTCATAATTCCTAGTGAGAGTTTCTTAGAGCCTTTTCTAATACCGAAACTCTCATTCTCTTTTACATTTTCCGGATGTTTGCTTTCCCAGTAGCAGCAGCTGGCCAAGCATCACCTTTCCTCAAAACCCATCGAGGGATTCCGTCGGAAGAAAGAATCGTGCGCCTTTGGGCGCCAACCTGCAGATGAGCTGGGCGCCCAAACGGGCGGCACGCGCTCCGCACCGCGGGCGGCTGTCACTGACCCCGGGTTTGGGTTTGTTTTGCAGTGGACGGCTGCATACACCGGGCTGCGGGGCCCTGCTTGGTCGCCGAGTGTCGCAACCTGAGCGGCTGTGAGACGGGACAGGCCAAAATCACCTGCGGATACGACCTGCCTGCCAAATGTGAGTGGAGCCTCCCCCGCGCTGCCGGCGTGCGCGGCCCATTTCCCTGTAGTCTAATTCAGCGGGGTATTCATTTGACGGAATTAGCAGCGGGGCTTAATTAAGCGTGGTCCGTAATAATGTCTTTCCCCTGAAAGCGATTCGGGCTTTTCTAAACGATTCTTTCACCTGTGTTATCCGATGGAAACTTACACGGCTCTGGAACAGAAAGCATCTTTCATGTTTGTTTTATTTATTTTTTTTTTCAAGCTAAAACCAGTCCTTTCATATGCATAATAAAGGATTGGAAATGCTTTATGAAATATGAACAAAATATGCATTATCATATTTAAGTTCTGCGGAGCCAGTTTTTGGAAATGTTGCATATTTGATGCTCTTCATGCAGATTCCTTGATTGTGAATACTTTGAGGGCCCGGGAGATCAAAGGGACGTGTTGTGTTTTCAGCTGCTACGTGGTGTCTGATTGGCAATTACTGTGAAGGCATCTGTCACACTTTAGCTTTCCACAGAGTGCAGCTCAGTGCTGGAACGTTCTTGCACTTTGAAAGTGGAATTGTCAAAAAAATTTCCCTCCGGTTCCAAACAGGAAGATGGCTAGCCTACTGTGTTTTGTGGATGTTGAGCTTGTCTTGGAAAACACTAACATGTTGACAGCACATTGCTCGGCCAGTCTATTATGTGAGAATATAAAGTGGGAAATCTTTACAAATTAGGGTTTAGCAGAATAGTATATTAGGACCTGAAGATACAAATACCAATAAAGCATCGAAGACTCCGTATAACTAGGATTCAAACTCTCTTTTTTCCTTTTTTTTGGGATATGCAGGCTGCAGCAGGAACACTGCTCATTCAGAAATATTTAGATCTCTTTTAACTGTCGTGTGAAGTCAAATGCTGGCTGCAGTAGCAGGTATCTCTCTAGGCAGCCCTTAATGTCTTAGGTAGATACAAAAACTGTTCTCCCAGTCATTGTTTTGCTCTTTCTGTGATGGCAGTGAGAGCTTCCAATTATTTCCTAGGCAGTGGCAATTTCTACATGCAGGAAAACTTTGCTATATTTTATATGTGGATTTACCATATGGTAATGGTCATTTTTGAGAGGCTAATTTGACTAGAGGTCAGGGAAATTTTTAAAGATTCAGTGTGGTAGCTGGGTTTGTATACGGCCCAAATTTCCACCAGGTCACTCTAACAGGGGTAGGATTGTTATATGATGCATCCTAATTTACTCTGCTGGGGATGTTTGATGTTTAATTCTTCCCCTTTAACCAAAAAGTATCTCTGGAGGGACAGGAAAGCTGCTCATGAGTAGGTGTGTAATTCCTCCCATGTATTTTAGTAGTAGAAATTAAATACAAAGTATCAAGGCAACTGATGTGTGTTAGAAAGAGGAAGGGTCATGTCTGAGGTGTGACCTCCTTTAAATCTTGCAGCAGTTCAAGGGGTTGCTTAAGGTAGGTTTGAAAAATGGGATCCTGCTGAAGGCTGTAGAAAAACCTTGGTTCTTCCTGTAGGAATAATGACCAGACCAATGAGAAAACCCACTGCCACTTGAAGGTGGAAATGAAACCCGTAGCCAGGCATGGGGGGAAAGCCAATATTCCTCTTAATCGGTTTTCTTAGAAACTGAAATTGCATCAACTCCGTGTGTATTTGTATATGATCGTGCATGAACATGAGAAGAGGAAAGGATACCTTTAGCATCAACAGGAACAGGGAGGGAAACATACGATTTTCATGCAGACACTGATAATTAAAAACTCTGGATTGCTTACCTCTTTTTTTTTTTTTTTTTCCCTTCAAATGGATTTGTCTCCTCACCAAGTGTTGTTTCCTTTTACTTTAGCCTCTACAAGCTTTAGTTTGTGGCCTCATTAAGTTACTGTACCTTTTAAACCATTCATCTGAAGGTGATCCAGCAGCCAAGACTGGTTTCAGAGAGCTGCAAAGCTTCTGGCTGTCTTTTGCCACTCTGTCACTTTGTCTGGACAGTGTGACAGCTGAGCTGTTAGTTTGACTTTTGGGAGGAAAGCAGCCCTGGTGGTGGCAGGAGGTCCAGGCTCTCCCATCCTCATCCACGAGGTTGTGTGCCAGCAGTTTGCTGAAGGTTGTGGTTGAGTGCTGGCTTCCAACTCTCACCAGCAGTTGGCTCTTCATTGATCTGTTTGTGGGTAGGAGAGCAGCTACAATAATCAATTAACACTTTTTTGAGTAGTGAATGTTTATTCTGTTGTCTCCGTTCTTCTCCTGACGCTGGTTGGAGAAGCAATTATAGTAAACGTAAAATACATTTCTTAGCATGATGGGTTGTTGTGCTTGGGTGAGGTGGTTTTTTGGGGGTTTTTTGTTTAATTAACGGAAACCTAAAATGTTACAATTCTGTTTCCCACCCCTGGGATTTTCCCATTGCAAGTTCTTGATCCGGAAATGGTTTGCTTGGAAACAGTTTGCTGAATTCAGCAGAGCTGCTCTGGGATGCAGCAGCCTGTGGATGCTGTGGGATGCAGGACTTGGGCTTCAGCAAGGGCTCCATATTAAAAATAAAGTTTTAGTATTCAACGATTGTGCAGCATATTGCTTTGTTTTATAAACGACTTGGAGGAAGCTGGGATTAAGTTTGGCACTGAAGGGAAGGTATGCTTTGTTAGGAAGGCACTAGTTGGTAAATAAAAACCACTCTGGCCATCTCCTTTATGATCTATTGTATTTTTATTGAGTACTTTGCTGCATTTACTTAGGTTAAATAAGAGCAGGTCTGGCAAATAACTTCTTCACAGTGGAAAAATTGAAAAATAATATCTGACTGATAAATGCAAAGATTTAGGGGATGGGCCCGCTCTCTGTGATTTGTTCTTGGTGCATGTGAGTCAGAAATCAGTTTGTGAAATACACAAGTAACAACAGCAACTGTTCAGGGAGGGAGTACATAAAATAGTTCCTCATTTTTCTCGGCTCTTTATTGTAATAACGTGAACAGACCAAGATTAACATGTCTGTGGCCTGGAGATGTTTCTTGATGAACTTTTCAAGATCTGTGCCCTTTTACACCGAAAAAGTGTTCTGTTTGAAAATAGAAGGGAAGTCAAATGGAGTTTTCTAATTACCAGTTAATGTAACATTCAGAACACTTGTACAGAAATCGGTGTAATCACCATCTGCCTCCTGTGCTGCAAAAGCCTACACAAAGCCCCCCCCAAATGCCAACCAAGTTATTTGCTGAATACTTAATTTGGTTGATGTCATCTATTGTTGTTTTTCAGCAAGCACCTATGCAGGCACCCGAGTTCCTGTAGTGCTCTGGAGGGCTGAAAAAGGCAGCGCCTTCTGCTCCGAGCTGCTTCCCTTTAATGCTGTCCCACACCAATCATCAATTAGTTAACTTCTCTGCTTCATGCTGTTGTTCCTTTGAAGGGACAATTCATTCTAAATATTGTACAGCTGATCTTCAGGCATTGAGCAGCACTCTGATACTGACATGCTTTAAATAACAGATGAACAGGATCTGTTTAAAGCTCTACAAACGCTTGTTTTCTTTCTCATTTGATTAATAGTCTCAGTTGGCTCTGCTGGCAGAAAATGGTCTGGATGTAAATTGTGTTTATGGCTGGAACGAGGGGTCCATAACAGCTTTGTGGATTGTGATCTGCTTCCAGAGGTTCACTGTAAAAAAGACCCTGTCAGGACATATTAGAAAATAGAGTCCCATTCTGCCTGGTATTCACCAGCCCTAAAAACCTAAATTGAAAACCAGAGCAGGTGTGTGGTACCCTGACCTAGCCAGGAAAGGAGCCCTAAACTAACTTTCTTTCCATTGTTACCTATCCTAGTAACAACTTCTTTCTTTTTTCTGAGAAATGTCTGATAATAAAACTCCTAAACCTAGGAAAATAAAATCTTACTGCTTCTAATATGGGATAGAACCAACCATCAGTAAATCTGAAAGGTGGACTTCTGGTGCAGGCACCTTGCTAGGCAGTTTCTAATACAATGGTTTATGTTCCTAATAAATCTATAATATTTAGAATAAATTTTTTCCTGTTTGCTTGACATTTTTAGTACTTTAGGCACTGTCCCTGAGTAAATAGCAAATATAGCAAGTCTTCTGGTCCAAGATCAGCCTGGAGTAATAATGTGAATGTGCTCTCAGAGACAGTTCCTGCTGTGAAATAAGTAGTTAGGAGAAGTGCTAGTATTAAACGCAGTAGGAGGAATCAGCTTTTAAATTTGTTTAATCAGATTAAAAAGTGGAGATTAAAAAGCAGAGATTAAAAAGTCTGCTTCTTTTATATAGACTTAATTTTCAGTCTTTAAAAGATGAGTATTTGCAGGGTATTATTTTAAAGTAAGGCTGTAATGGTGCTGATTTTTAAATCTCTCCTAATTTTCTTGGAGATCAGTTGTGGAGCTGTAATTAAAAGATTGATTTATGCAGAAATGGAACTCCAAAACTTTACTGCAAAACTGACAGTTGGAAGAACGGAGTATAATGTTCAAGGATGTTTTTCAGATTTCCAGGATTCCACAAAGAAATGTTTGCTTTCTTTTTATTACCTTGTTTATAAAATAATACGGAAACGATTCGTATTACGATTCTATTTCGATTTTCAAACGATTGTAAATTTCTGCTATGTGAGGGTTGAAGAGTTGCTTTCCTCTGCATGTTTCTGATGGTTGTTCACTGTGCTATCTCCCCATTTATTCTGCTAAGCCTGGGAATTGAGAAATGTGTCTGGAAATTGGAAAGGAAGGTGTAAAAGTGAGCAATATGTTCACTGGGCAAGACAGGATTGCTCAGAGAAGACTGACTTGGCTGCTAACTCTGAGCTGGTTGGAATCCTTGATCTTCTCCCACAGGTGAGCCCCAATTGGCTGAAGCTTGATGAAATTTCAGTTCAAAGGCTACAGCCTGAGGTGACACAATCATTAATAGCATATAAACTCTTAAAGGCTGGGGTAGTTTTCCAGCAGGGATGCGTTTCTGCTCTTTGTCTGAGCTGAGTTAGCCTCCCATTTTATTGTGGGCACCTCCTGGGAAGGCAGTAGAGAGAGAGCTGGGAAAACTCAGGGATTTCCTGAAGCAGCACCAAGCTGCTTTTGCCACCCCTTGAAATCGTGATCATTGCTGGTACACTGGAAACCACTTTGAAAATTAAGCAAAGCAAGTTAATACTAATCAAAGGTCCAAGACCCCTTTTTCTTGAGAGATGTTTTCAGATCCCTTTGGGAAAGGTTTTCTTTATAGTCAACAAAACCACTTACCACATACTTAGGAGATTTTCCTTCTGAGTGGTTTGGGGGTTACAAAGGTTTTTATTTTATAAGATCGCATTATGTGTTTTATGACCGTTTTTGAAAGTAAGTGAAGTCGTGTGTTTATTGTGCTTTAATTTGATCTAATTGGCTCCAGTCATCTTAATGACCTGCTGTATTCACCTTGAACACTCACCTACCTGCCTGTGCTGTGGGTGTGTTGGAGGGGAGGCATTAACCACGGCTTCCTTGCTCCTAGAACCTCCCTGGATTTCAGAGAGGGATTTGTTGTGAAGCTTTTATGGCATGTATCCTTATGCATCCTTACCCCCAGCCCACACTCGTAGCGAAGGGGAGAAGTTTGGGCTCCTGGGGAAGATGGGGAATGCATTTCTCAACTTCAGCTGGAGGAGTTCAAACGTCCCCTTCTCTGCCCAGTCCGTGTAGGGTCTGTCATCAGCCTGGGAAGAAAAGGGACAAGTGCTGTAGCTACCAGAGGCTGTAAATCAGCACAAACCTTCCATCACAAGAGTCTATGGTCCTTGTCCTTGGACTTGAGCCTAGCTTGCAGACTTTTTTTTTTTTTTTTAGATGGATGGATTCTTTAAAATTTAATTTGTGAATGGACCCAGGCGTGTGGTTGTCAGTGCTCTCCGCAGTGTCATGCTGTGGTTAACTCATGGCATGCCCTGCTGGAAGCTGTCCCTTCCCATCTAATTGTTTGGTTACAAATGGACGTGCTGCGGCTGAAGGAAATGTTTTACTATCGATCCTCACTGCTAAATGTAAACCCTCCTCTCCTGGGCGTCGCCTGGCACAATCTGGTCACTGAATGCTGAACTCCAGGACAGAGGTGGGCACTGAGAAGTTTTGGAGGAGCCCCGAGGCGTTTGCTCAGTAATTGGGTCCACGTTGGCAGAAATACAGTGTGTGTGCTAATGTGCTGTAACAGCGGGCGGTGGAAACACGATGCCAGCAATTTCCCTCCTTTTTTTTTTTTTTAGGGCTCTGGACAGCCACGTTTTCTGCAAAGCTCTGTCTTGGAGAGCGTTGCTGAGGGCAGTCCCAGAGCTGAGCTGGGTGAGGCGTGCTGGGGACACCATCATCACAACAGCTTGGCATCAGCATCCAGCACGGCCTGGAAACCCCTGGGTGGGACAGAGAGGGAGCTCCGGGTGTCAGCACGTCCCTAACGCTTCAGTTCTGCACGAGGTGCTGTTTAAAACGTCTCCTAATTAGGTGCACAATAATTTGCTGGATAAATTTGCTAATAAAATGCCTCTCCACACCGGTGGCACGGAGTCATTCCTCAGGTGTGCTGGCACTGGGCGTTGTGCCCCTTCAGGCCAATACATTTTATTTCCTGCACGCTTGGATGGAGTTGGTCCTTTCTACTCAAATCATAATAAAATGATGGAGAAGTCTAATGCATGGCAGAAAAATAAACAGAATTCCCATGCCTACAGTCAGCTGACAAGGAGAAGGGGTTAGAATGGAGATATTTATACTCCTTTAAGTGCCGTGGTTGCTGCTCCCACTCGAATATGTTCCCTCAGTAGCCAGAGCCAATGCTCAGTACTTGAAAATTAATCTTTGATGCATGAGATTTTGTCTGCCTGAATTTTGCTTGTCTCATTTTAAATGGTGATAGAAATTGCTTACTGTAGTAAAACACAACATTAACCTCATAGTGTGTTGGCACTCTGTGATTTATGCTGGTTTAGTTCTCTGAAAAATATGCAGCCTGTCTCCCAAACCTGGATTTAGCTTTAAAAATGTGTTGGCACAGGCTTGGGGCTCAAATTAGTGCACTAACTGCCGATCTTTCATTTCCCTAGGGTAGCAAAAAGGTTTAAAATTGGAGCTCCTCAGAGGTCACTACCTTGGTATCATTTCTCTAGATTAATAATAATTATATGATTGTAGCTGGAATGTTTTGAAAACAGTACAGTCTAATTTTCTTTCTCGAAAGCAAAGAGTAGGATTCCTTTTTGTGCTGAAACTGCACCTTACACAGCCAAAATATGACAAATTATTTGCAAATGGAAGTAATCAGATCATAAGTAATAAATAAGGATTTTCTTTCTACTATTTTGAAATAACGCAGAAGGAATAGCTTGAATTTGAAAGGTGCTGTGGGTTTTTTTTGGGTTTTTTTTTGTTTTTTTGGAGTTCTTCACTCACAAACCTCTCAGTTGAGGTTTAAAGCTGCTAATTTAGTTTGGGGTTTTTTGGGGTTTTTTTCTGATTATATTTTGAAGGAATAACACAGAGAAAAAACAGGACTGTTTTGTGAGTTCTTTATCTGTAATGTAATTGCTTTAGACGAGCTTAGGTGGATAATATGGGAAGGTTATGTAAAATAGTTTTAAAAGGTCTTTGTTTCACCCAGCAGAGGAATTTTGAGGCTATTCCATGTATAAATGTTTTGATCTATGTGCTTAGGGGTTGTTTTGTTGGTTTTTTTTTTTTTTTAATTTTTTTGTGAAAACTAAGGTCAAGCATTTGAACCATTTCTCTTCAGGAAGAAAACAGCAGGCGTGAGTCTATGGGGTATAAATAACGTTTTAATTGCTGTAGGAAGGAATCTAAATACTGATTAATCAGATAGCAAAAAGAAGAAAAATAGGTATTATTTTACACCTTGAAGATGCTGTTTCACTACTGGTGAGAAGAGAACATGGTCCAGGATGTTTTGCCTTCATGGGGATCCAAACCACGGGGATTTTTGTTGTTGCTGTTGAGCACTAGAAATTAGTTCCCCCTTTATTTTAGATTTCTGATCACATCCCCCTTTTCCTAATACTGACTTTGCACAGTTTTAGTTTTTTTTCCTTGAAGTTTTGTTTGACTCATCACGCAAGTTGAAGACCATATATTAGGGATTTTTTCCCCCATTTCTTACTATTTTCAGATGAACTTCTTCCTTTTTTTTGGTAGTTGTGAGTTTTTGATGATGTTTATGAAGACTCTTGAGTTGCCATCAGTAATTTTTTGCCTTTTTCAAGCAACAAAAGCCAAAGCCAGCGATGGAGGGGCCACATTTACATTTCTGTGTATCCGTAGCTCTGTGCAAGCTGGCCAGGGTTGCAGATTTTTTGCACCATTGCATGGACTGCACGTGTTGTACCATTCATTCTCCTCTGAATAATGGCAATATCTTTTAGACTGTTAGCTGATCAGAACAAACAGATTCTGGGCGTGGTTCATTTTTGGCCTTTTCAGGAGTACTGGGAGAAATGTTCAGAGGTTGCAGCCCAGGGCTCTCAGCTCGCTGGAGCTGGACTGAAGTTTCACTGCTGGGAATACAGAGGAGCTTGGAAATCCATGGTCTGCAGGGCACAGCAACCCCTCTGAGCTGGGCTTTAGACCTCTAAATGTTGACAGAAAGCCCAGACTGTGACTGGAAAGACTCAGCAGTGCTCCCAGGGACTGATAATCATTCTAGGACTGGGTTTAGGAGGATCTGCACTCATGAAAGGTCTGATACTCCCAAGGTAAACTTCTCATGCCCGTTTCTGCCCATGTGCTGGTTTGTAGTGAGTATGATTTGTTTATTCAGGAAGAAGCTAGAAGAAATTATTAATTGAACAACTGTCACCAGCTTTGGATTAGATCTTCTTGCATACTCTCACTGAGCTGCTTGTCATGACACCAATCTCCCTTCTGGCTCCTCGGGAGAGCGAATTATCCTGAATTTCCTTCCCCACGGTGGTCTGAATTCTTGTATTTCCTAGGGGTGTGTCAGAGAGGTGGACAGAGAAATGTCTGAGCCCATCTCCATGTTTCATCATGACAGTGTGTTGGAGCATCACTGCACTCTTCCAAGTATGCTTCCTTTTAGTTTTTCAATAAAAATAGCTGGTAGCTTTCCAAGGCTTCTAAATAAATAAATACATAAATACGTAAATGTGAAATGCTTTGCAGCACTAAAAATAACCCCTTTGATGTCTGATTATGTCTCTGTCTGTCTGGATCACTTCTTTTGTTTTTGCAACTTCACCACTGCACTTTCAGTGTAGTTTCATGCAATGTCTTCATTAGAATTCAGACACGTGGGTCAGTTCTGAGAAAGTCAGAATACAATAAGAGTATTGTTCAAATATCTCATGGACTGTAAACATCAGGTCATCAAGACAAGACTATCAACTGTTTGAAGTACCCATGAATACACCAGTTTCTATTGAAGCATTTTTGTTTTAACAGCTGCATTATTCAATTTTAATCCTCCACCAGAACTGGGGAAGCTCCACACATGTTTATATGGGATGCAGAGAGGGAGAAAAAAACGCTTGAGACTTCGAGAGGTGTCATGGGTGCAAAATAATGTCATGTAATCCACTCTGAAAGGCTGCAGTTCTGAAAATCACAATTCTCTCCAGTAAAAGATTGCATTTATGTCAGGTGTAATCCTGTCAGAGGTGTAATCTTGTTTCAAATAACCTTCCCCCCCCCACACACACACAAAATGAAGTGGAAATGGTCACAGGGAAGACTTCATTTAAAATTAGTTTGTTGCAATACAGCCCTATTCATTAGAAGAGGAAAGTGAAGTTAATGCAAAATTGACTGGGAAGCCATGGATATTGTTGGATTTCTTTCCCTTTAGAGAGGTGAACAAAACAAAAATGCAAAAAAAGTCGCTGTAAATCACGATCTCAAAGTTGGCAGAGAAAGGCAATTTCTGAGAGTGGGCTTTGCCTTTGAATGTTCGGCCCTCGCCAAGGAAGGATATCAGTGGCTCCAGAGCTGCCAGCTCCCCGCTGTGTGCTGTTTTTTTACAGGCCACAACAACTCCCCTCTTGTTGAGATTGGTTTCATTCACCTTTATCTGTGATTAATTACTTATTGCCCATCTTGTGTAGGGACTACCCCTAAGGGAATCATTAGGGGAGCAGGAAAGAAAACTTGTATTTGGCAGGTGTCCCACGGTGGGGCATTCAGAGCATCAGGGGAGAGGCAGAAGCCCCCTGATGGAGGTCTCTGGGTCTCTCAGGTACCTGGATGTCCTTTCGCCCATCCCCGAGCCCTCTTTCTGCATGGGACTTTAGTTTTTCACTTGGAGTATCGGGGGTTCTCTGTACGTTCCCCTGTAACACTTTAAGATCTCTAAAAGCACTATAAGATTTCCTTTCTCTTTTTCTTTTTTTTCCTTCTTTTTTTTCTTTCTCTTGTTCCCCATCTCTTTGTTGTTGATTTGAGACAATGCCTTATTTAGCTTTCCTACCAGCTGGATGTGTCAAAAAGAGCAGTTAGTTCACGGGTCAGAGAATCCCTTGTGATCAGACGCAGGGGGCGAGGCTGAAAATGAGAAAGGACTTCTGTGGCCTTTTTTTTTTTCTTTTTTT